>CAWUFW010017356.1:0-265630 GCA_963921515.1 Calotriton arnoldi
ACTGACCTAAACCCTGAAACACCACCCCTGCACGACCCCCTACACTGCCCAACACCACTGCACTGCCCTAAACCCTGAAACACCACCCCCAGCAAGACCCCCTACACTGCCCGAACACCACTGCACTGCCCTAAACCCTGAAACACCACCCCCTGCACGACGCCCTACACTGCCCGAACACCACTGCACTGCCCTAAACCCTGAAACACCACCCCCTGCATGACCCCCTACACTGCCCGAACACTACTGCACTGCCCTAAACCCTGAAACACCACCCCCAGCATGACCCTCTACACTGCCCGAACACCACTGCACTGCACTGCCCTAAACCCTAAACACCACCCCCAGCACGACCCCCTACTCTGCCCAAACACCACTGCTCTGCCCTAAACCCTAAAACACTACGCCCAGCATGTCCCCCTACACTGCCCGAACACCACTGCACTGCCCTAAACTCTGAAACACTACCCCCAGCACGACCCCCTACACTGCCCGAACACCACTGCACTGCCCAAAACCCTGAAACACTAGCCCCAGCACGACCCCCTACACTGCCCGAACACCACTGCACTGCCCTAAACCCTGAAACACCAGCCCCAGAACGACCCCCTACACTGCCCGAACACCACTTCACTGCCCTAAACCCTGAAACACCACCGCCAGCATGACCCCCTACACTACCCGAACACCACTGCACTGCCCTAAACCCTGAAACACCAGCCCCAGCACGACCCCCTACACTGCCCGAACACCACTGCACTGCCCTAAACCCTGAAATACCAGCCCCAGCACGACCCCCTACACTGCCCGAACACCACTGCACTGCCCTAAACCCTGAAACACTACCCCCAGCACGACCCCCTACACTGCCCGAACACCACTGCACTGCCCTAAACCCTGAAACATCACCCCCAGCAAGACCCCTACACTTCCTGAACACCACTGCACTGCCCTAAACCCTGAAACACCACCCCCAGCAAGACCCCCTACACTGCCCGAACACCACTGCACTGCCCTAAACCCTGAAACACCACCCACAGCACGACCCCCTACACTGCCCGAACACCACTGCACTGCCCTAAACCCTGAAACACCAGCCCCAGCACGACCCCCTACTCTGCCCGAACACCACTGCACTGCCCTAAACCCTGAAACACCACCCCCAGCATGACCCCCTACACTGCCCGAACACCACTGCACTGCCCTAAACCCTGAAACACCAGCCCCAGCACGACCCCCTACACTGCCCGAACACCACTGCACTGCCCTAAACCCTGAAACACCACCCCCAGCACGACCCCCTACACTGCCCGAACACCACTGCACTGCCCTAAACCCTGAAACACCACCGCCAGCATGACCCCCTACACTGCCCGAACACCACTGCACTGCCCTAAACCCTGAAACACCAGCCCCAGCACGACCCCCTACACTGCCCGAACACCACTGCACTGCCCTAAACCCTGAAACACCAGCCCCAGCACGACCCCCTACACTGCCCGAACACCACTGCACTGCCCTAAACCCTGAAACACCAGCCCCAGCACGACCCCCTACACTGCCCGAACACCACTGCACTGCCCTAAACCCTGAAACACCAGCCCCAGCACGACCCCCTACACTGCCCGAACACCACTGCACTGCCCTAAACCCTGAAACACCACCCCCGCATGACCCCCTACACTGCCCGAACACCGCTGCACTGCCCTAAACCCTGAAACACCACCCCCAGCACGACCCCCTACACTGCCCGAACACCACTGCACTGCCCTAAACCCTGAAACACCACCCCCAG
The DNA here is from genome assembly GCA_963921515.1 of Calotriton arnoldi. Taxonomy (NCBI): domain Eukaryota; kingdom Metazoa; phylum Chordata; class Amphibia; order Caudata; family Salamandridae; genus Calotriton; species Calotriton arnoldi. The sequence goes on from CAWUFW010017356.1 coordinate 1,796, forward strand.
CACGACCCCCTACACTGCCCGAACACCACTGCACTGCCCTAAACCCTGAAACACCACCCCTGCACCACCCCTACACTGCCCGAACACCACTGCACTGCCAAACCCTGAAACACACCTCAGCACGACCCCCTACACTGCCCGAACACCACTGCACTGCCCTAAACCCTGAAACACCAGCCCCAGCAAGACCCCCTACACTGCCCGAACACCACTGCACTGCCCTACACCCTGAAACACCAGCCCCAGCACGACCCCCTACACTGCCCGAACACCACTGCACTGCCCTAAACCCTGAAACACCACCCCCAGCATGACCCCCTACACTGCCCGAACACCACTGCACTGCCCTAAACCCTGAAACACTACCCCCAGCAAGACCCCCTACACTGCCCGAACACCACTGCACTGCCCTAAACCCTGAAACACCAGCCCCAGCAAGACCCCCTACACTGCCCGAACACCACTGCACTGCCCTAAACCCTGAAACACCACCCCCAGCATGACCCCCTACACTGCCCGAACACCACTGCACTGCCCTAAACCCTGAAACACCACCCCCAGCACGACCCCCTACACTGCGCCGAACACCACTGCACTGCCCTAAACCCTGAAACACCACCCCCTGCACGACCCCCTACACTGCCCGAACACCATTGCACTGCCCTAAACCCTGAAACACCTCCCCCAGCATGACCCCCTACACTGCCCGAACACCACTGCACTGCCCTAACCCTGAAACACTACCCCCAGCACGACCCCCTACACTGCCCGAACACCGCTGCACTGCCCTAAACCATGAAACATCACCCCCAGCAAGACCCCTACACTGCCTGAACACCACTGCCCTAAACCCTGAAACACCACCCCCAGCAAGACCCCCTACACTGCCCAAATACCACTGCACTGCCCTAAACCCTGAAACACCACCCCCAGCACGACCCCCTACACTGCCCGAACACCACTGCTCTGCCCTAAACCCTGAAACACCAGCTCCAGCACGACCCCCTACACTGCCCGAACACCACTGCACTGCCCTAAACCCTGAAATACCACCCCCAGCAAGACCCCCTACACTGCCCGAACACCACTGCTCTGCCCAAAACCCTGAAACACCAGCCCCAGCACGATCCCCTACACTGCCCGAACACCACTGCACTGCCCTGAACCCTGAAACACTAGCACCAGCAGGACCCCCTACACTGCCCGAACACTACTGCACTGCCCTGAACCCTGAAACACCACCCCCAGCATGACCACCTACACTGCCCGAACACCACTGCACTGCCCTAAACCCTGAAACACTACCCCCAGCAAGACCCCCTACACTGCCCGAACACCACTGCACTGCCCTAAACCCTGAAACATCACCCACAGCAAGACCCCTACCCTGCCCGAACACACTGCACTGCCCTAAACCCTGAAACACCACCCCCAGCAAGACCACCTACACTGCCCGAATACCACTGCACTGCCCTAAACCCTGAAACACCAGCCCCGAGCACGACCCCCTACACTGCCCGAACCCCACTGCACTGCCCTAAACCCTGAAACACCAGCCCCAGCACAACCCCCTACACTGCCCGAACACCACTGCACTGCCCTAAACCGTGAAACACCATCCCCATCACGACCCCCTATACTGCCCGAACACCACTGCACTGCCCTAAACCCAGTAATACCAGCCCCAGCAAGACCCCCTACACTGCCCGAACACCACTGCACTGCCCTAAACCCTGAAACACCAGCCCCAGCACGACCCCCTACACTGCCCGAACACCACTGCCCCTAAACCCTGAAACACCACCCCCAGCATGACCCCCTACACTGCCCGAACACCACTGCACTGCCCTAAACCCTGAAACACCACCCCTGCATGACCCCCTACACTGCCCGAACACCACTGCACTGCCCTAAACCATGAAACACCACCCCGCAGCATGACCCCCTACACTGTCCGAACACCACTGCACTGCCCTAAACCCTGAAACACCACCCCCAGCACGACCCCCTACACTGCCCGAACACCACTGCACTGCCCTAAACCCTGAAACACCACCCCCCTGTTCGACCCCCTACACCGCCAGAACACCATTGCACTGCCTAAACCCTGAAACACCACCCCCAGCACGACCCCCTACACTGCCCGAACACCACTGCACTGCCCTAACCCTGAAACACTACCCCAAGCACGACCCCCTACACTTGCCAAACACCACTGCACTGCCCTAAACCATGAAACATCACCCCCAGCAAGACCCCCTACACTGCCTGAACACCAATGCCCTACACCCTGAAACACCACCCCCAGCAAGACCCCCTACACTGCCCGAACAGCACTGCACTGCCCTAAACCCTGAAACACCACCCCCAGCATGACCCCCTACACTGCCCGAACACCACTGCTCTGCCCTAAACCCTGAAACACCAGCTCCAGCACGACCCCCTACACTGCCCGAACACCACTGCTCTGCCCTAAACCCTGAAACACCAGCTCCAGCACGACCCCCTACACTGCCCGAACACCACTGCACTGCCCTAAACCATGAAACATCACCCCCAGCAAGACCCCCTACACTGCCTGAACACCACTGCACTGCCTAAACCCTGAAACACCACCCCCAGCAAGACCCCCTACACTGCCCGAACACCACTGAACTGCCCTAAACCCTGAAACACCAGCCCCAGCACAACCCCCTACACTGCCCGAATACCACTGCACTGCCCTAAACCCTGAAACACCAGCCCCAGCACGACCCCCTACACTGCCTGAACACCACTGCACTGCCCTAAACCCTGAAACACCAGCCCCAGCACGACCCCCAACACTGCCCGAACACCACTGCACTGCCCTAAACCCTGAAACACCACTCCCTGCACGACCCCCTACACTGCCCGAACACCACTGCACTGCCCTAAACCCTGAAACACCAGCCCCAGCACGACTCCCTACACTGCCCGAACACCACTGCACTGCCCTAAACCCTGAAACACCAGCCCCAGCACGACCCCCTACACTGCCCGAACACCACTGCACTGCCCTAAACCCTGAAACACCAGCCCCAGCAAGACCCCCTACACTGCCCGAACACCACTGCACTGCCCTACACCCTGAAACACCAGCCCCTGCACGACCCCCTACACTGTCCGAACACCACTGCACTGCCCTAAACCCTGAAGCACCACCCCCAGCAAGACCCCCTACACTGCCGAACACCACTGCAGTGCCCTAAACCCTGAAACACCACCCCCAGCAAGAACCCTACACTGCCCGAACACCACTGCACTGACCTAAACCCTGAAACACCACCCCCTGCACGACCCCATAAACTGCCCAAACACTGCCCTAAACCCTGAAACACCACCCCCAGCAAGACCCCCTACACTGCCCGAAAACCACTGCACTGCCCTAAACCCTGAAAAACCACCCCCTGCACGACGCCCTACACTGCCCGAACACCGCTGCACTGCCCTAAACCCTGAAACACCACCCCTGCATGACCCCCTACACTGCCCGAACACTACTGCACTGGCCTAAACCCTAAAACACCACCCCCAGCATGACCCTCTACACTGCCCGAACACCACTGCACTGCACTGCCCTAAACCCTAAACACCACCCCCTGCATGACCCCCTACACTGCCCGAACACCACTGCACTGCCCTAAACCCTAAAACACTACCCCCAGCATGTCCCCCTACACTGCCCGAACACCACTGCACTGCCCAAAACCCTGAAACACTACCCCCAGCACGACCCCCTACACTGCCCGAACACCACTGCACTGCCCAAAACCCTGAAACACTAGCCCCAGCACGACCCCCTACAGAGCCGGAACACCGCTGCACTGCCCTAAACCCTGAAACACCAGCCCCAGAACGACCCCCTACACTGCCCGAACACCACTTCACTGCCCTAAACCCTGAAACACCACCGCCAGCATGACCCCCTACACTACCCGAACACCACTGCACTGCCCTAAACCCTAAAACACCAGCCCCAGCACGACCCCCTACACTGCCCGAACACCACTGCACTGCCCTAAACCCTGAAATACCAGCCCCAGCACGACCCCCTACACTGCCCGAACACCACTGCACTGCCCTAAACCCTGAAACACTACCCCAGCACGACCCCCTACACTGCCCGAACACCACTGCACTGCCTAAACCATGAAACATCACCCCCAGCAAGACCCCCTACACTGCCTGAACACCACTGCCTGCCCTAAACCCTGAAACACCACCCCCAGCAAGACCCCTACACTGCCGAACACCACTGCACTGCCCTAAACCCTGAAACACCACCCACAGCACGACCCCCTACACTGCCCGAACACCACTGCACTGCCCTAAACCCTGAAATACCAGCCCCAGCACGACCCCCTACTCTGCCCGAACACCACTGCACTGCCCAAAACCCTGAAACACCACCCCCAGCATGACCCCCTACACTGCCCGAACACCACTGCACTGCCCAAAACCCTGAAACACCAGCCCCAGCACGACCCCCTACAGAGCCCGAACACCACTGCACTGCCCTAAACCCTGAAACACCAGCCCCAGCACGACCCCTACACTGCCCGAACACCACTTCACTGCCCTAAACCCTGAAACACCACCGCCAGCATGACCCCCTACACTACCCGAACACCACTGCACTGCCCTAAACCCTGAAACACCAGCCCCAGCACGACCCCCTACACTGCCCGAACACCACTGCACTGCCCTAAACCCTGAAATACCAGCCCCAGCACGACCCCCTACACTGCCCGAACACCACTGCACTGCCCTAAACCCTGAAACACCAGCCCCAGCACGACCCCCTGCACTGCCCGAACACCACTTCACTGCCCTAAACCCTGAAACACCACCCCCAGCACGACCCCCTCCACTGCCCGAACACCACTGCACTGCCCTAAACCCTGAAATACCACCCCGCATGACCCCCTACACTGCCCGAATACCGCTGCACTGCCCTAAACCCTGAAACACCACCCCAGCATGACCCCCTACACTGCCTGAACACACTGACTGCCCTAAACCCTGAAACACCACCCCTGCACCACCCCTACACTGCCCGAAACCCTGAAAACCACCTTAGCACGACCCCCTACACTGCCCAAACACCATTTCACTGCCCTAAACCCTCAAACACCAGCCCCAGCAAGACCCCCTACACTGCCCGAACACCACTGCACTGCCCTACACCCTGAAACACCAGCCCCAGCACGACCCCCTACACTGCCCGAACACCACTGCACTGCCCTAAACCCTGAAACACCACCCCCAGCATGACCCCCTACACTGCCCGAACACCACTGCCGCCTAAACCCTGAAACACTACCCCCAGCAAGACCCCCTACACTGCCCGAACACCACTGCACTGCCCTAAACCCTGAAACATCACCCCCAGCAAGACCCCCTACACTGCCCAAACACCACTGCACTGCCCTAAACCCTGAAACACCACCCCTGCATGACCCCCTACACTGCCCGAACACCACTGCATTGCCCTAAACCCTGAAACACCACCCCCTGCACGACCCCTACACTGCCCGAACACCACTGCACTGCCCTAAACCCTGAAACACCACCCCAGCACGACCCCCTACACTGCCCGAACACCACTGCACTGCCCTAAACCCTGAAACACCAGCCCCAGCAAGACCCCCTACACTGCCCGAACACCACTGCACTGCCCTAAACCCTGAAACACCAGCCCCAGCACGACCCCCTACACTGCCCGAACACCACTGCACTGCCCTAAACCCTGAAACACTAGCCCCAGCACGACCCCCTACACTGCCTGAACACCACTGCACTGCCCTAAACCCTGAAACACCACCCCCAGCACGACCCCCTACACTGCCCGAACACCACTGCACTGCCCTAAACCCTGAAACACCACCCCCAGCAAGACCCCCTACACTGCCCGAACACCACTGCACTGCCCTAAACCCTGAAACATCACCCACAGCAACACCCCCTACACTGCCCGAACACCACTGCACTGCCCTAAACCCTGAAACACCACCCCTAGCAAGACCACCTACACTGCCCGAACACCACTGCACTGCCCTAAACCCTGAAACACCAGCCCCAGCACGACCCCCTACACTGCCCGAACCCCACTGCACTGCCCTAAACCCTGAAACACCAGCCCCAGCACGACCCCCGTACACTGCCCGAACACCACTGCACTGCCCTAAACCCTGAAACACCATCCCCATCACAACCCCCTACACTGCCCGAACACCACTGCACTGCCCTAAACCCTGAAACACCAGCCCCAGCAAGACCCCCTACACTGCCCGAACACCACTGCACTGCCCTAAACCCTGAAACACCAGCCCCAGCATGACCCCCTACACTGCCCGAACACCACTGCACTGCCCTAAACCCTGAAACACCACCCCCAGCACGACCCCCTGCACTGCCCGAACACCACTGCACTGCCCTAAACCCTGAAACACCAGCCCCAGCACGACCCCCTACACTGCCCGAACACCACTGCACTGCCCTAAACCCTGAAACACCAGCCCCAGCACGACCCCCTACACTGCCCGAACACCACTGCACTGCCCTAAACCCTGAAACACCATCCCCAGCACAACCCCCTACACTGCCCGAACACCACTGCACTGCCCTAAACCCTGAAACACCACCCCCAGCAAGACCCCCTACACTGCCCGAACACCACTGCACTGCCCTAAACCCTGAAACACCACCCCCAGCATGACCCCCTACACTGCCCGAACACCACTGCACTGCCCTAAACCCTGAAACACCACCCCCAGCACGACCCCCTACACTGCCCGAACACCATTGCACTGCCCTAAACCCTGAAACACCACCCCCAGCATGACCCCCTACACTGCCCGAACACCACTGCACTGCCCTAAACCCTGAAACACTACCCCCAGCACGACCCCTACACTGCCCGAACACCGCTGCACTGCCCTAAACCATGAAACATCACCCCCAGCAAGACCCCCTACACTGCCTGAACACCACTGCACTGCCCTAAACCCTAAAACACCACCCCCAGCAAGACCCCCTACACTGCCCGAATACCACTGCACTGCCCTAAACCCTGAAACACCACCCCCAGCACGACCCCTACACTGCCCGAACACCACTGCACTGCCCTAAACCCTGAAACACCAGCTCCAGCACGACCCCCTACACTGCCCGAACACCACTGCACTGCCCTAAACCCTGAAACACCACCCCCAGCAAGACCCCCTACACTGCCCGAACACCACTGCTCTGCCCAAAACCCTGAAACACCAGCCCCAGCATGATCCCCTACACTGCCCGAACACCACTGCACTGCCCTGAACCCTGAAACACTAGCCCCAGCAGGGCCCCCTACACTGCCCGAACACTACTGCACTGCCCTGAACCCTGAAACACCACCCCCAGCATGACCACCTACACTGCCCGAACACCACTGCACTGCCCTAAACCCTGAAACACCACCCCCAGCAAGACCCCCTACACTGCCCGAACACCACTGCACTGCCCTAAACCCTGAAACATCACCCACAGCAAGACCCCTACCCTGCCCGAACACCACTGCCCCTAAACCCTGAAACACCACCCCCAGCATGACCCCCTACACTGCGCGAACACCACTGCACTGCCCTAAACCCTGAAACACCACCCCCCTGCACAACCCCTACACTGCCCGAACACCATTGCACTGCCCTAAACCCTGAAACACCACCCCCAGCATGACCCCTACACTGCCCGAACACCACTGCACTGCCCTAAACCCTGAAACACTACCCCCAGCACGACCCCCTACACTGCCCGAACACCGCTGCACTGCCCTAAACCATGAAACATCACCCCCAGCAAGACCCCCTACACTGCCTGAACACCACTGCACTGCCCTAAACCCTGAAACACCACCCCCAGCAAGACCCCCTACACTGCCCGAACACCACTGCACTGCCCTAAACCATGAAACACCACCCCCAGCACGACCCCCTACACTGCCCGAACACCACTGCTCTGCCCTAAACCCTGAAACACCAGCCCCAGCATGACCCCTACACTGCCCGAACACCACTGCACTGCCCTAAACCCTGAAACACCACCCCCTGTTCGACCCCCTACACTGCCAGAACACCATTGCACTGCCCTAAACCCTGAAACACCACCCCAGCACGACCCCCTACACTGCCCGAACACCACTGCACTGCCCTAACCCTGAAACACTACCCTAAGCACGACCCCCTACACTGCCCGAACACCACTGCACTGCCCTAAACCAGGAAACATCACCCCCAGCAAGACCCCCTACACTGCCTGAACACCACTGCCCTAAACCCTGAAAACCACCCCCAGCAAGACCTCCTACACTGCCCGAACACCACTGCACTGCCCTAAACCCTGAAACACCACACCCAGCATGACCCCCTACACTGCCCGAACACCACTGCTCTGCCCTAAACCCTGAAACACCAGCTCCAGCACGACCCCCTACACTGCCCGAACACCACTGCTCTGCCCTAAACCCTGAAACACCAGCTCCAGCACGACCCCCTACACTGCCCGAACACCACTGCACTGCCCTAAACCATGAAACATCACCCCCAGCAAGACCCCCTACACTGCCTGAACACCACTGCCCTAAACCCTGAAACACCACCCCCAGCAAGACCCCTTTCACTGCCCGAACACCACTGAACTGCCCTAAACCCTGAAACACCAGCCCCAGCACAACCCCCTACACTGCCCGAATACTACTGCACTGCCCTAAACCCTAAAACACCAGCCCCAGCACGACCCCCTACACTGCCTGAACACCACTGAACTGCCCTAAACCCTGAAACACCAGCCCCAGCAGGACCCCCAACACTGCCCGAACACCACTGCACTGCCTTAAACCCTGAAACACCACCCCCTGCACGTCCCCCTACACTGCCCGAACACCACTGCACTGCCCTAAACCCTGAAACACCAGCCCCAGCACGACCCCCTACACTGCCCGAACACCACTGCACTGCCCTAAACCCTGAAACACCAGCCCCAGCACGACCCCCTACACTGCCCGAACACCACTGCACTGCCCTAAACCCTGAAACACCAGCCCCAGCAAGACCCCCTACACTGCCCGAACACCACTGCACTGCCCTACACCCTGAAACACCAGCCCCTGCACAACCCCCTACACTGCCCGAACACCACTGCACTGCCCTAAACCCTGAAGCACCACCCCCAGCAAGACCCCCTACACTGCCCGAACACCACTGCAGTGCCCTAAACCCTGAAACACCACCCCAGCAAGAACCCTACACTGCCCGAACACCACTGCACTGACCTAAACCCTGAAACACCACCCCCTGCACGACCCCATAAACTGCCTGAACACTGCCCTAAACCCTGAAACACCACCCCCAGCAAGACCCCCTACACTGCCCGAACACCACTGCACTGCCCTAAACCCTGAAAAACCACCCCGTGCACGACGCCCTACACTGCCCGAACACCGCTGCACTGCCCTAAACCCTGAAACACCACCCCCTGCATGACCCCCTACACTGCCCGAACACTACTGCACTGGCCTAAACCGTGAAACACCACCCCCAGCATGACCCTCTACACTGCCCGAACACCACTGCACTGCACTGCCCTAAACCCTAAACACCACCCCCAGCACGACCCCCTACTCTGCCCAAACACCACTGCTCTGCCCTAAACCCTAAAACACTACGCCCAGCATGTCCCCCTACACTGCCCGAACACCACTGCACTGCCCAAAACCCTGAAACACTACCCCCAGCACGACCCCCTACACTGCCCGAACACCACTGCACTGCCCAAAACCCTGAAACACTAGCCCCAGCACGACCCCCTACAGAGCCGGAACACCACTGCCCTGCCCTAAACCCTGAAACACCAGCCCCAGAACGACCCCCTACACTGCCCGAACACCACTTCACTGCCCTAAACCCTGAAACAACCGCCAGCATGAACCCCTACACTACCCGAACACCACTGCACTGCCCTAAACCCTGAAACACCAGCCCCAGCACAACCCCCTACACTGCCCGAACACCACTGCACTGCCCTAAACCCTGAAATACCAGCCCCAGCACGACCCCCTACACTGCCCGAACACCACTGCACTGCCCTAAACCCTGAAACACTACCCCCAGCACGACCCCCTACACTGCCCGAACACCACTGCACTGCCCTAAACCATGAAACATCACCCCCAGCAAGACCCCCTACACTGCCTGAACACCACTGCCCTAAACCCTGAAACACCACCCCCAGCAAGACCCCCTACACTGCCGAACACCACTGCACTGCCCTAAACCCTGAAACACCACCCACAGCACGACCCCCTACACTGCCCGAACACCACTGCACTGCCCTAAACCCTAAAACACCAGCCCCAGCACGACCCCCTACTCTGCCCGAACACCACTGCACTGCCCAATACCCTGAAACACCACCCCCAGCATGACCCCCTGCACTGCCCGAACACCACTGCACTGCCCAAAACCCTGAAACACCAGCCCCAGCACGACCCCCTACAGAGCCCGAACACCACTGCACTGCCCTAAACCCTGAAACACCAGCCCCAGCACGACCCCCTACACTGCCCGAACACCATTTCACTGCCCTAAACCCTGAAACACCACCGCCAGCATGACCCCCTACACTACCCGAACACCACTGCACTGCCCTAAACCCTGAAACACCAGCCCCAGCACGACCCCCTACACTGCCCGAACACCACTGCACTGCCCTAAACCCTGAAATACCAGCCCCAGCATGACCCCCTACACTGCCCGAACACCACTGCTCTGCCCTAAACCCTGAAACACCAGCCCCAGCACGACCCCCTGCACTGCCCGAACACCACTTCACTGCCCTAAACCCTGAAACACCACCCCTGCACGACCCCCTCCACTGCCCGAACACCACTGCACTGCCCTAAACCCTGAAACACCACCCCCGCATGACCCCTACACTGCCCGAATACCACTGCACTGCCCTAAACCCTGAAACACCACCCCCAGCATGACCCCTACACTGCCTGAACACAACTGCCCTAAACCCTGAAACACCACCCCCTGCACCACCCCCTACACTGCCCGAACACAACTGCCCTAAACCCTGAAACACCACCCCCTGCACCACCCCCTACACTGCCCGAAACCCTGAAAAACCACCCCTAGCACGACCCCCTACACTGCCCAAACACCATTTCACTGCCCTAAACCCTCAAACACCAGCCCCAGCAAGACCCCCTACACTGCCCGAACACCACTGCACTGCCCTACACCCTGAAACACCAGCACCAGCACGACTCCCTACACTGCCCGAACACCACTGCACTGCCCTAAACCCTGAAACACCACCCCCAGCAAGACCCCCTACACTGCCCGAACACCACTTCAGTGCCCTAAACCCTGAAAACCACCCCAGCAAGACCCCTACACTGCCCGAACACCACTGCACTGACCTAAACCCTGAAACACCACCCCCTGCACGACCCCCTACACTGCCCGAACACTGCCCTAAACCCCTGAAACACCACCCCAGCAAGACCCCTACACTGCCCGAACACCACTGCACTGCCCTAAACCCTGAAACACCACCCCCTGCATGACCCCCTACACTGCCCGAACACCGCTGCACTGCCCTAAACCCTGAAACACCACCCCCTGCATGACCCCCACACTGCCCGAACACTACTGCACTGGCCTAAACCCCTGAAACACCACCCCCAGCATAACCCTCTACACTGCCCGAACACCACTGCACTGCCCTAAACCCTAAACACCACCCCCAGCACGACCCCCTACTCTGCCCAAACACCACTGCTCTGCCCTAAACCCTAAAACACCACCCCCAGCACGTCCCCTACACTGCCCGAACACCACTGCACTGCCTAAACCCTGAAACACTACCTCAGCACGACCCCCACACTGCCCGAACACCACTGCACTGCCCAAACCCTGAAACACTAGCCCCAGCACGACCCCCTACAGAGCCCGAACACCACTGCACTGCCCAAAACCCTGAAACACTAGCCCCAGCACGACCCCCTACAGAGCCGGAACACCACTGCCCTGCCCTAAACCCTGAAACACCAGCCCCAGAACGACCCCCTCACACTGCCCGAACACCACTTCACTGCCCTAAACCCTGAAACAACCGCCAGCATGAACCCCTACACTACCCGAACACCACTGCACTGCCCTAAACCCTGAAACACCAGCCCCAGCACAACCCCTACACTGCCCGAACACCACTGCACTGCCCTAAACCCCTGAAATACCAGCCACAGCACGACCCCCTACACTGCCCGAACACCACTGCACTGCCCTAAACCCTGAAACACTACCCCCAGCACGACCCCCTACACTGCCCGAACACCACTGCACTGCCCTAAACCATGAAACATCACCCCCAGCAAGACCCCTACACTGCCTGAACACCACTGCCCTAAACCCTGAAACACCACCCCCAGCAAGACCCCCTACACTGCCGAACACCACTGCACTGCCCTAAACCCTGAAACACCACCCACAGCACGACCCCTACACTGCCCGAACACCACTGCACTGCCCTAAACCCTGAAACACCAGCCCCAGCACGACCCCCTACTCTGCCCGAACACCACTGCACTGCCCAATACCCTGAAACACCACCCCCAGCATGACCCCTGCACTGCCCGAACACCACTGCACTGCCCAAAACCCTGAAACACCAGCCCCAGCACGACCCCCTACAGAGCCCGAACACCACTGCACTGCCCTAAACCCTGAAACACCAGCCCCAGCACGACCCCCTACACTGCCCGAACACCATTTCACTGCCCTAAACCCTGAAACACCACCGCCAGCATGACCCCTACACTACCCGAACACCACTGCACTGCCCTAAACCCTGAAACACCAGCCCCAGCACGACCCCCTACACTGCCCGAACACCACTGCACTGCCCTAAACCCTGAAATACCAGCCCCAGCACGACCCCTTACACTGCCCGAACACCACTGCACTGCCCTAAACCCTGAAACACCAGCCCCAGCACGACCCCCCTGCACTGCCCGAACACCACTTCACTGCCCTAAACCCTGAAACACCACCCCCAGCACGACCCCCTCCACTGCCCGAACACCACTGCACTGCCCTAAACCCTGAGTCACCACCCCCCGCATGACCCCCTACACTGCCCGAATACCACTGCACTGCCCTAAACCCTGAAACACCACCCCCAGCATGACCCCCTACACTGCCTGAACACAACTGCCCTAAACCCTGAAACACCACCCCCTGCACCACCCCCTACACTGCCCGAACACAACTGCCCTAAACCCTGAAACACCACCCCCTGCACCACCCCCTACACTGCCCGAAACCCTGAAAAACCACCCCTAGCACGACCCCCTACACTGCCCAAACACCATTTCACTGCCCTAAACCCTCAAACACCAGCCCCAGCAAGACCCCTACACTGCCCGAACACCACTGCACTGCCCTACACCCTGAAACACCAGCCCCAGCACGACCCCCTACACTGCCCGAACACCACTGCACTGCCCTAAACCCTGAAACACCACCCCCAGCAAGACCCCCTACACTGCCCGAGACACCACTTCAGTGCCCTAAACCCTGAAAACCACCCCAGCAAGACCCCTACACTGCCCGAACACCACTGCACTGACCCTAAACCCTGAAACACCACCCCCTGCACGACCCCCTACACTGCCCGAACACTGCCCTAAACCCTGAAACACCACCCCCAGCAAGACCCCCTACACTGCCCGAACACCACTGCACTGCCCTAAACCCTGAAACACCACCCCCTGCATGACCCCTACACTGCCCGAACACCGCTGCACTGCCCTAAACCCTGAAACACCACCCCCTGCATGACCCCCTACACTGCCCGAACACTACTGCACTGGCCTAAACCCTGAAACACCACCCCCAGCATAACCCTCTACACTGCCCGAACACCACTGCACTGCCCTAAACCCTAAACACCACCCCCAGCACGACCCCCTACTCTGCCCAAACACCACTGCTCTGCCCTAAACCCTAAAACACCACCCCCAGCACGTCCCCCTACACTGCCCGAACACCACTGCACTGCCTAAAACCCTGAAACACTACCCCCAGCACGACCCCCTACACTGCCCGAACACCACTGCACTGCCCAAAACCCTGAAACACTAGCCCCAGCACGACCCCCTACAGAGCCCGAACACCACTGCACTGCACTAAACCCTGAAACACCAGCCCCAGCACGACCCCCTACACTGCCCGAACACTACTTCACTGCCCTAAACCCGGAAACACCACCGCCAGCAGGACCCCCTACACTACCCGAACACCACTGCACTGCCCTAAACCCTGAAACACCAGCCCCAGCACGACCCCCTACACTGCCCGATCACTACTGCACTGCCCTAAACCCTGAAATACCAGCCCCAGCACGACCCCCTACACTGCCCGTACACCACTGCACTGCCCTAAACCCTGAAACACCAGCCCCAGCACGACCCCCTGCACTGCCCAAACACCACTTCACTGCCCTAAACCCTGAAACACCACCCCCAGCACGACCCCCTCCACTGCCCGAACACCACTGCACTGCCCTAAACCCTGAAACACCACCCCCGCATGACCCCCTACACTGCCCGAACACCACTGCACTGCCCTAAACCCTGAAACACCACCCCCAGCACAACCCCCTACACTGCCCGAACACCACTGCACTTCCCTAATCCCTGAAACACCACCCCCAGCACGACCCCTCCACTGCCCGAACACCACTGCACTGCCCTAAACCCTGAAACACCACCCCCGCATGACCCCCTACACTGCCCGAACACCACTGCACTGCCCTAAACCCTGAAACACCACCCCCAGCACGACCCCTACACTGCCCGAACACCACTGCACTGCCCTAAACCCTCAAACACCACCCCCAGCATGACCCCTACACTGCCCAAACACCACTGCCCTAAACCCAGAAACACCACCCCTGCACCACCCCTACACTGCCCAAACACCACTGCACTGCCCTAAACCCTGAAACACCACCCCCAGCACGACCCCCTACACTGCCCAAACACCATTTCACTACCCTGAAACACCACCCCCAGCACGACCCCATACACTGCCCGAACACCACTGCACTGCCATAAACCCTGAAACACCACCCCCGCAAGACCCCCTACACTGCCTGAACACCACTGCACTGCCCTAAACCCTGAAACACCACCCCCTGCATGACCCCCTACACTGCCCGAACACCACTGCACTGCCCTAACCCTGAAACACCACTCCCTGCATGACCCCCTACACTGCTGAACACCACTGCACTGCCCTAAACCCTGAAACACCACCCCTGCAAGACCCCCTACACTGCCTGAACACCACTGCACTGCCCTAAACCCTGAAACACCACCCCCAGCATGACCCCCTACACTGCCCGAACACCACTGCACTGCCCTAAACCCTAAAACACTACCCCCAGCACGACCCCCTACACTACCCGAACACCACTGCACTACCCTAAACCCTAAAACACTCCCCCAGCACGACCGCCTACACTACCCGAAAACCACTGCACTGCCCTAAACCCTGAAACACCACCCCCGCAAGACCCCCTACACTGCCTGAACACCACTGCACTGCCCTTAACCCTGAAACACCACCCCCTGCATGACCCCCTACACTACACAAACACCACTGCGCTACTCTAAACCCTAAAACACTACCCCCTACACTACACAAACACCACTGCACTACCCTAAACCCTAAAACACTACCCCCAGCACGACCCCTACACTACCCAAACACCACTGCACTACCCTAAACCCTAAAACACTACCCCCAGCAGTACCCCCTACACTACCCAAACACCACTGCACTGCCCTAAACCCTAAAACACTACCCCCAGCAGTACCCCCTACACTACCCAAACACCATTGCACTACCCTAAACCCTAAAACACTACCCCCAGCACGTACCCCTACACTACCCAAAGACCACTGCACTACCCTAATCCACTACCCCATCATGACCCCTACACTACCCAAACACCACTGCACTACCCTAAACCCTAAAATACTACCCCCAGCACGACCCCTACACTACCCAAACACCACTGCACTACCCTAAACCCTAAAACACTCCCCCAGCACGGCTCCCTATACTACCCAAACACCACTGCACTACCCTAAACCCTAAATCTACCCCCAGCACGACCCCTATACTACCCAAACACCACTGCACTACCCTAAACCCTAAATCTACCCCCAGCACGACCCCTACACTGCCCGAACACCACTGCACTGCCCTAAACCCTGAAACACCACCCCCAGCACGACCCCCTACACTGCCCGAACACCACTGCACTGCCCTTAGCCCTGAAACACCACCCCCAGCACGACCCCCTACACTGCCCGAACACCACTGCCCTAAACCCTGAAACACCACCCCCTGCACGACCCCCTACACTGCCCAAACACCACTGCACTGCCCTAAACCCTGAAACACCACCCCCTGCACGACATCCTACACTGCCCGAACACCACTGCACTGCCCTAAACCCTTAAACACCACCCTTGCATGACCCCCTACACTGCCCGAACACCACTGCACTGCCCTAAACCCTGAAACACCACCCCCAGCACGACCCCTACACTGCCCAAACACCACTGCACTGCCCTAAACCCTAAAACACTACCCCCAGCATGACCCCCTATACTACCCGAACACCACTGCACTACCCTAAACCCTAAAACACTCCCGCCAGCACGACCCCCTACACTACCCGAACACCACTGCACTGCCCTAAACCCTAAAACACTCCCCCCAGCACGACCCCCTACACTACCCAAATACCACTGCACTGCCCTAAAACGTAAAACACTCCCCCCAGCACGACCCCCTACACTACCCAAACACCACTGCATTGCCCTTAACCCTAAAACACTACCCCCGCATGACCCCCTACACTACCCAAACACCAATGCACTACCCTAAACCCTAAAACACTACCCCCCGAACGACCCCCTACACTACCCAAAGACCACTGCACTACCCTAAACCCTAAAACACTACCCCTGCACGACCCCCTACACTACCCAAAGACCACTGCACTACCCTAAACCCTAAAACACTACCCCGCACAACCCCCTACACTACCCAAAGACCACTGCACTACCCTAAACCCTAAAACACTACCCCCGCACGACCCCCTACACTACCCAAAGACCACTGCACTACCCTAAACCCTAAAACACGACCCCTACACTACACAAACACCGCTGCACAACCCTAAACCCTAAAACACTACCCCCAGCATGACCCCCTACACTACCCAAACACCACTGCTTTACCCTAAACCCTAAAACACTACCCCAGCATGACCCCTTACACTACCCAAACACCACTGCACTACCCTAAACCCTAAAACACTACCCCCAGCAGTACCCCCTACACTACCCAAACACCACTGCACTACCCTAAATCCTAAAACACTACCCCCAGCAGTACCCCTACACTACCCAAACACCACTGCACTACCCTAAACCCTAAACCACTACCCCCAGCACGACCCCCTACACTACCCAAACACCACTGCACTACCCTAAACCCTAAAACACAACCCCCAGCATGACCGCCTACACTACCCAAACACCACTGCACTACCCTAAACCCTAAAACACTCCCCCAGCACGACTCCCTACATTACCCAAACACCACTGCACTACCCTAAACCCTAAATCTACCCCCAGCACGACCCCTACACTACCCAAACACCACTGCACTACCCTAAACCCTAAATCTATCCCCAGCACGACCCCCTACACTACCCAAACACCACTGCACTACCCTAAACCCTAAATCTACCCTCAGCACGACCCCCTACACTACCCAAACACCACTGCACTACCCTAAACCCTAAAACACTACCCCCAGCACGACCCCCTGCACTACCCTAAACCCTAAAACACTACCCCAGCATGACCTCTACACTACCCAAACACCACTGCACTACCCTAAACCCTAAAACACTACCCCCAGCATGACCCCCTACACTACCCAAATACCACTGCAATACCCTAAACCCTAAAACACTACCCCCAGCACGACCCCCTACACTACACAAACACCACTGCACTGCCATTAACCCTAAAACACTACCCCCAGCATGACCCCCTACACTACACAAACACCACTGCACTAACCTAAACCCTAAATGTACCCCAGGCATGACCCCTACACTACCCAAACACCACTGTACTACCCTAAACCCTAAAACACAACCCCCTACACTACACAAACACCACTGCACTACCCTAAACCCTAAAACACTACCCTCAGCACGACCCCCTACACTACCCAAACACCACTGCACTACCCTAAACCCTAGAAAAGTAACCACCACCCCATGCCCAATCCCCCTTACCTCTCACTCCTCGTGGTTCCTCTCTCCTCGTGGTTCCTGCTTCATGTCGTCTCTGAGGGGCGGTGCACGTCGTTGTGAGGAAACGAAACAGCCTCTGTTTCCTTACAACGATGTGGATCGCCTACATTTTTTAGAACTCATGGTCATTTACCATACATACCTTTACAACAAAATTTGTTGTAAAGGCATGCGTGGTAAATGACCATGCGTTCTAAAAAATGCGTAGTATTGACTTCGCGATGTACAACGCATGCGTGGTAATGCATGCGTTGTAATGGCATCGCGAAGTAAAAAGTCGTTGTAACGGCTGTTTACCGATCGAAGCTGGCCCCTGTTCTTCAGTGAGTCATTTATTTGATAAATTAGGAGGAAGGAATGTGGTTTTTTTACCGAAAAGTGCATTACCGGCTGTTGTATTGTGAAAGTGTCCGCGTGGCCTGGTTTCACTTCGGGTGAGAGAGTGGAAGAGTCTGTTTGGATCTAAAGGGGTTCTGCTGTTGGACGGGGCCGGCGCGACACGTCATAAAAAAACACAGCTAATGGAAAGCGTTGTCCCCGAAGTGTGGAGCAGTGCCATGAGAGGTCAACGAGTGTGCTTCCCACCGCAGTATGACCGTACCGCGTGACCCATGTGCCGCCTCCAGTGTACGGAAGGCAGAAGCGGCATCCATCGCAGGTCCAATTGAAGACCGTTGTAGCACTAATTCTACATTTTGGAACTAGGGCATTTTAACCTTGTTGTTCCTGCCAGATACAAAGAGAAGATCCTGTGTTATTCAGTGCCCTCGTAACCTTTTCTGTGGGTAGTGGTGCTTGTCACTTCGCTGCCCCGCCGGTGCACACGACTGTGCTCCCCACCTCGTGTGCCATCTGCAGGGCCTCTGCCCTCGGATCACTGGTTTCGGTTTCTGGAGTGGCAACATAAACAGTTGCTCCCAAAGGACTAGCCTGAACACTTAGGTGAATATCCCCTGCGCCAGCATTCCACGTAAATTCTTTCCTAGCTCTCCCACGACGATGTCATAATAGCATGGCTCCGCTCGCGACACCGTATGACGTCATAGGAGCCATAAGAGGACCTCGTCGGCGTGCTGACGTCAGTTCCACCCATTTTTACCGTGCCACCGAGGTAAACAGGTGGACCGACACATTTTCACATGTATACATAGTATACTAAATATATATATATATATATATATCTATACAAATGCATAACCAATAAAGGCATAAATAAATAGCAACAGATCAAGCATTTCTCACTATTAAAACATAAGCATGATTAAGACATATTAAAAACATTCATGCCAAACAGTAAAAGCATCTTTTTGTTAGAAACCGGTGGACAACGGGGAGGCGGGTGGGACAGTGAGGAATCCACAGGCAGATACTGTATCCACCAGAAAAGCGTTACCGAAGGTAAGTAACTTGCTCTTCTGATGGATACTTCTGCCTGTTGATTTCTCACCTTTTGAATAGAATCCTCAAGCCGTACCTCACCCGGAGGAGGGTGTCCACCTGACTAGACCAAAATATCTTGCAAAACAAATCGAGCAAAATGGCCATCCCTCCTAACCTCCGAATCCAATAATAATCGAATCATTTTTAGTCGAATTTATATTGAAAATAATACTTTAAAAATACTTTTATTAATAAATTTAGACAAACACTTAAAGGAAACTTTTATTTATAATTAATTTAAAGATATTTCATACTTTACAAATTACGCCGAAGTCGCGACCCCAGCGCGACTTTTCAAAATGGCTACCGGAATGCGCGCAGCCATCGTGTAGGGTGCGCGAAGGATGCGCGACTTCTGTATAATATTTTTTTAAAAAAGAATGAATATAGTTTTCCTAACAAAAATTATTCACATATTTTTAAATATATATATATGCATATATATTTATATATATATATATATATATATATATATATATATATATATATATATAATAAAAAAACATAGGATTGAGGTACATTAGACTTACAAATTTTCATTTAAAAAACCTTTGAAATTCACTGGAAAAACCATAGGTTTCAGGCACGTTATAGTTAGAAATTAGCATTTAAAAAACCATAGAAATTCACTGAAAAAACCATAGGTTTCAGGCACGTTATAGTTAGAAATTAGCATTTAAAAAACCATAGAAATTAACTGAAAAAACCATAGGTTTCAGGAACGTTATAGTTAGTTGGACATTTCACTCGTACAAAACCATAGAAATTCCGGCATTATAGTTAGTTCAGCTAACTATCACTCGCGCCCGCAATGCACTGCTGATGATGTCACATATTACATCATTCATGACATGGTCAGTGACATCACTGATGACATCACTGATGACATCATCCACGTGAAAATCTGATGCACCTCCTCACACCTGAATATAACCTTTGATACACCCACTCTAAAATACAGACTACCATTTTCGAAAAAATAGACACATCAATACCAGTTACTAAATACGCACTGACTGATTCCTAGGTCTACACACACATCCACTCATTCACCCATACAGTCACTCATATATGCAGTCACTCATCAATACAACACTATCATATGCACTCATACACCTATACAGACACTCACACACTGCCACATATCCAGAGTTACTCACACACTTAGTCAGTCATGCAAAGAATCAATCATACTTCCATTTACTCACCTATACAGTTATACAGACACAACCTCACTTATTCATACAGATACTAACACATAATTACTCTCTTATAGAATCACTGATACAAATACACACTCATCCATGCAGCCACTCTCACAATTACTGACTCTCACATATAGTTATTTATATACACCATCACTCACATATACTGCCTTTTACATATGTAGTTACTTGCACATGTACCACTGAGACATCCATTCACTCACCAACACACCCATACACACACTCACCCACCCATACAGCTGTTTCCACATGCACTCTTGAACCCATACACCCAGTGAATCAACCACTCACACATCTATGCACAGAGTCACACACCTCCCACCCACCCACACACACACTCAGGCAGCCATACAAATACTCAGGCAAGCAATCAATAACCCATATAGACACTCATGCAGCTACTCACCAACCCATGCAGCAGCTTACACAACAACAGACAGACTGATACAGACTTTCACACAGTTTAGTCACTAACCCATGCATTCAGTAAGACACATTTAATCACTCACTTATACAGTCAGTCACGTACCTACTAAATCCTCCATACAGACACTTATACACCCACTCATTCCTCAATACAGCTTGGCATATATATAAAACAAAATTAAACTTTACAGAAACACACAGTCACTGGATGATGTCATCAGTGATGTCATCAGTGATGTCATTTGAGATGTCATCAGTGATGTCATCAGTGATGTCACTGACCATGTCATGAATGATGTAATATGTGACGTCATCAGCAGTGCATTGCGGGGCGCGAGTTATAGTTAGCTGAACTAACTATAACGCCGGAATTTCTATGGTTTTGTACAAGTGAAATGTCCAACTAACTATAACGTGCCTGAAACCTATGGTTTTTTCAGCGAATATATATATATATATATATATATATATATATAAATATATATATTCACTGAAAAAACCATAGATTTCAGGCACGTTATAGTTAGAAATTAGCATTTCAAAAACCTTAGAAATTCACTGAAAAACCATAGGTTTCAGGGACGTTATAGTTAGTTGGACATTTCACTCATACAAAACCATAGAAATTCCACTGTTATAGTTAGTTCAGCTAACTTTAACTCGCGCCCGCAATGCACTGCTGATGACGTCACATATTACATCATTCATGACATGGTCAGTGACATCACTGATGACATCACTGATGACATCTCAAATGACATCAGTGATTACATCACTGATGACATCATCCAGTGAATATAGCTTTCTTTAAAATTTAAATATGTATTATATATATACCAAGCTGTATTGAAGAATGAATGGATGTATAAGTGTCTGGATGGAGGATTTAGTAGGTGTGTGACTGACTGTTTAAGTGAATGATTAAATGTATCTTACTGAATACATGGGTTAGTGTCTAAAGTGTGTGAATGTCTGTATCACTCTGTCTGTTGTTGTGTAAGCTGCTGCATCGGTTGGTCAGTAGCTACATCAATGTCTATATGGGTTATTGATTAGTTGTCTGCGTATTTGTATAAGAGACTGAGGGGCCGATTCCGATTCGGGCCGGAAATCTCTCTGACCGAGCCGGACTCGGAGAGATTTCCGACCGAATCGGACCCTAGCAGCCCGAGTACGATGCGCACGTATGCCATCGGACTCGATTCGGTCGGACTCCCATTGAAGTCAAAGGGAGCCTGTCGTACAACGCGTACGTGGGCTCCCATTGACTCAATGTGTGTGATGCGAACAGGGGCGCCCCCTACAGCGTGTACGCGGTGAAGCGACTCACGCCGTACACGCACAGGGTCACCCCTGTGTGCGACTCACGCGGCTACACGTACAGGGGGGTCCGACATGGACCCCCAAAGTACGGCTCCGACTGCTCCTTCGAGCCGGACGGCGCGAGTCGGTCGGACTGCTCGCGGCACGCATCGTACTTGCCCGGCCGGGGAACGTCTACATTGCGCGGTGCGAGGCGTGTCCGAGCGAGTCGGTCGGAGCGGTCGGCTTTCGCGCATGAGTCGGTCGGAGCGGTTGGGTCTCGCGAACGAGTCGGTCGGAGTTTTCGCATCGTACTCGCTCGCCCGGACGCACGTACGAATCGGTCGGGAAACAGGGCTCTGAATCGGATCCGGTAAAGCCGAATCCGATTCGGAGCCCTACCGGCCGAGATCGGAATCGGCCCCTGAGTGTGTGTGTGGTTGGGTGGGGGGTGTGTGACTATGTGCATAGATGTGTGAGTGGTTGATTGACAGGGTGTATGAGTTTAAGAGTGCATGTGGAAACAGTTTTATGGGTGGGTAAGTGTGTGTATGGGCGTCTTGGTGAGTGAATCGATATCTCAGTGCACATGTCCAACTAAGTACATATATAAAAGGCAGTGTATGTGAGAGTTGGTGTATAGAAATGACTATACGTGAGAGTCAGTGATTGTGAGAGTGGCTGTATGTATGAGTGTATACTTGTATTAGTGATTATATAGGAGACTAAGTATGCGTTACTATCTGTATGAATAAATGAGGTGGTGTGTGTATAACTGTGTAGGTGAGTAAATGGAACTGTGATTGATTCTTTGCATGAGTGACTAGGATGAGTACATAACTGACTAGGATGAGTGCTGGTTTGTCAATGTATATATAGGTGTATGAGTGCATTTGATAGTGTTCTATTGATCAATGACTGCATGTATGACTGATTGTATGGGTGAATGGGTAGATGTGTATCTAGACCTAGGAATCACTGAGTGGGTATGTAGTAACTGGTATTAGTGTGTCAATGGTATCGAAAATGGTAGTCTGTATTTTACAGTGAGTGTATCAAAGGTTATATTAGTGTGTGACGAGGTACATCAGATTGTCACATGGATGATGTCATCAGTGATGTCATTTTAGATGTCATCAGTGATGTCATCAGTGATGTCACTGACCATGTCATGAATGATGTAATATGTGACGTCATCAGCAGTGCATTGCGGGGCGCGAGTTATAGTTAGCTGAACTAACTATAACGGTGGAATTTCTATGGTTTTGTATGAGTGAAATGTCCAACTAACTATAACGTCCCTGAAACCTATGGTTTTTTCAGTGAATTTCTAAGGTTTTTGAAATGCTAATTTCTAACTATAACGTGCCTGAAACCTATGGTTTTTTCAGTGATATATATATGCTCCTTTATGGCGTTCACACTCGAAAACACCTAATGCAGCGGCACCTCATGGAGAAATCAGCATCCGAGAGGTATTGTCCCAATTTTTCATTATTTCTTTTCTTTTTTATGTGCAGACTCCAATTTATCTCACAGAGGCACATAAATCATTAAAAAAATTCCTGACCTACGTGTTTCGGCTAATGCCTTCTACTGATTCTATATGAGTATATATGAGAGAGAGTACCTACTGGCGGTTGCCAGTAGGTAGTTATAGTTAGGACCTAGTTTCCATAGGCAGAACTTTTTTTGTTTTGTTTTTTGCCAATAGCTTTGGCACTGCTTGATGAATGGTCACAACATTTTCAAAACTTTTGCTTTATTCGGTTCAGCTGCTGTGTTGAAAGTTTCGGGGTGATCCGTGAAATTGGGGCCGAGAAAAAACAGGGTCCAAAAACGCATTTTCCCCATGCATTTTCCCGTGGGGATTTTGAACACAACTACAGCCCTAACCGCTGAACGGAATTACATTAAATTTGGCAGAAAGCTAGATGTTGGTACAGAAAGTGTGCTTTTTGTGATTTTGTGTAAATCCGTTCAGTAGTTTTAGAGATATTTAAGGTTTAAAAATATAGATAACTGGGTACTGCAGATCCTTGCAGTGGACTCGCGGATCCTACTGAAATTTGATTGGTTGCCAACAGTTCAACCAGAAAATGTTGGCAGCCATCTTGGGCCTCGTCTTAAAGCTGAGTCCCACAAAAAATGTATAAAATAAAGAAAAGGGAGCAGGGTAGGAATACCCTGACTACTCACATCTGGTGGGGGGGGTCCCACAGGGACCTCAACGGACATTAAAAGCATTTTTTATTCAATTTTGCTGCAAATACGCAGATGGATCAGTGGCAAAATAGAAAAAAAACAAAGTGTGGGCTCCTGTTCTTCATTACTAATAGACCTCCAGGTGGGCCAGGTCCCGGGGGCATTTTAATAAAGAATGGGGGTGCACAGCTTCCCTGGGGCTCATTGATGTCAAGGGGACCACCACCTCCCCAGTGTTTCTTTTTTTTAAAAAGTGGGGGAGTTCTGTAAAGCCTCCCCGCTGCCTCAGGGACCCCCACCTCCCCGGGGTTTATTATTTTATAAATAGGGGCCCCTTTGGCCACCCCAGTCCTGGGGACCACCAATTCCCTGGGGCTTTGTGTTCAGACAATGCAGGGGTGCCTCACAAATGCTCCAGCAGCCCCAGGAGCCACCACCTTCCTGGGGATTTAATTTTAAACAATGCGGGGCGATGGGATACCCCCACAACCCCATGGCCTGCCACCTCCATGGGACGTGTGTAAATTTGAATGGGGGCTGCACGTCTCCCACAGCCACGGGGATCACCACTCCCATGGCTAAAGTAAACAAAGAAGGGAGCTATAGATGGGCCTGGAGACCGCCACCCCTGAGGGCTGGCTCCTGCTATGTCCTGGGGTGTTCACCTCTGGGACATAGCTGTTTGCTATGGCTTGGCAGAAGCTTTACCACTACTGCCAAGCCACAGCAAACTGTGCTCCACTTCTAGCAAGTGAGAGCAGAACAAAATGTTCTTGCTTGCTAAAAGAGTAGCACAATTGCTTTGACAGAATGGGAGGTGCATGTTCACTGGGTCCCTTTCTGACAAACAAATGCCGGCTCCCACAGGAGGCAGGGAGCCAGCAGGGACCGCGGGGGCCTTGAGGCTCCTCCTGTGGTCCCCAACAGAGTGGATGTGCTGAGCGTGACCAGGACACCCACAACTGAGGACAGGCCCTGGGGAATGGGGTCCCCAGTGCTGACATCAGCTTGAGTGGGGGCCACTCAGCCCCCTTCCTTTAAATGTATTAAAAAAATTTTTTTAAAAGGCCAAGCCCTGGGTGATGGGGACCCTGGGAAAAAAATTGACCCTAGGAGGGGGGCCGCTCAGCCCTCCTCCCTTTAAATTAATATATATATATTTTTTTAAAAGGCTGGGTCCAGGGGATGGGATCCTTGGTGCCAAAATTGGCTTTAGGCAAGTCGCTGAAGGCACCGGCCCCTTTCTTCACCACTCTGCAAATGCTCCTCCTGGCACACTGCTGGTTGGGGGTGAAGTCGCCGTGGCTCCAGAGGGTCCTTGGGGGCTGAGACGCCCTCCTGTTACCTCAGTAACCCCACAATATGGGATTGCTGAGAGGTCTATAGAGGCCATGCCCTCTTTTGCCACCCCTCTGAAAATACTCTTCCTGGTGCACTGATGTTTGGTGGATGAAGTCCCTTTAGATGCTGAGGGTCCTTGGGGGCCAACAAGGCCTCCTGTTACCTCCAGTAAGTCCCACAGAGCATGATTGATGAGAGGACTACGGAGGTCACGTCCCCTTTCTCCACCACTCGGCAAATGTACCTCCTGGTACACTGCTGGTTGGGGGATGAAGTTCCCTTGGCTCTAGAGTGTCCTTGGGGGCCAACAAGCTAGTCAGTTACCTCCAGAAAGTCCCACACAATGAAATTGC
Organism: Calotriton arnoldi; assembly: GCA_963921515.1. Classification (NCBI taxonomy): domain Eukaryota; kingdom Metazoa; phylum Chordata; class Amphibia; order Caudata; family Salamandridae; genus Calotriton; species Calotriton arnoldi. The sequence continues at coordinate 28,569 of CAWUFW010017356.1, forward strand.
TGAGTGGTGTTCAGAGGCCATGCACCCTTTCTCCACCCCTCTGCAGACGCACTTCCTGGCGCACTGCTGGTTGGAGGATGAAGCGCTCTTGGATGCTAAGGGTTCACTGGAGTCATGCTATCTTGGCTGATGAGGGGTGAAACCCCGAAACTGGTCCCAGGATGCTTGTTTCCAGCCCAGTGAGGACCTGGCAGTTCGGGCTGGACTGTTCCATAGGGAGCAGGGTCAAGACTGATTTGCATATGGCTGAGTTTAAACTGCAATGGCATGTGGAGCAAAAAAACTATTGATTTAGGTCCTGATCTCTGTACTGGGGTGAATGTTTGACATTGTTCAACATTCTGTCCATCAATTGTTCTTTTTGCAAGGGTTCGTGGGGGCCCAGAAGCCCTCCTGTTACCTCCAGTAAGACACAGCAGGATTTCTGAGAGCTGCTCGGAGGCCTCGCCCCTTTTCTCCACCACTCTGCAAATGCAACTACTAGTTAAAAAAACATAGAAATTCACTTAAAAACCAAAGGTTACAGGGATGGTATAGTTAGGAAATAGAAGTAGAAAAACCTTAGAAATTCACTTAACCAAAGGTTACAGGGTCATTATAGTTAGGAAATAGAATTAAAAACCTTAGAAATTCACTGGAAAAACAAAGGTTACAGGGACGTAATAGTAGGCTCAGATTTCACTCACACAAAACCGGTAAAATTCAGCAGTTTTAATTATAACTAAAATGTACGCCCCCAATGCACTGCTTATAACATATTACATCACTCATGATATGGTCAGTGACATCACTGATGACATCTCAAATTTCTGCGGATTCCGCATGAAATAAAAAAAAAAACGAAGTGCAGACTCTCACGCTTCATTAGTTATTGGCCCCAAGTGGGCCAGGTCCCGGGGGCATTCTGCTAATAAGGGAGGGGGGCCTGTTTGACTCCCCATGCCCTGGGGACCACCACCTCCCCAGGGCTAATTTATAATAGGAAGGGCCTCTCGGACCCTCGCCCTGGCCCGGGGACCTCCACCTCCCATGGTCAAAATGAATATGTGTTAGGGGGCCTTAGAGACCCCCGATGCCCCAGGGACCACCACCGCCCCAGGGCCATCTTGATTTCAAATAATTGGGAGGGGGCTGTTCAGCCCCCCTCCCGGGCCAGTCTCATCCTCGGGGACCACCATCTCCCCGGGGCAGGCCCAAAACCAAAACACAGGATGGTGGCTGTGCGGCTCCCCTCCTGGAGTCATAGATGATACTGGGGACCACCACCCACCAGGGCCAGCTCCTGCTATGTCCCGGGAAGCTCACCCCTGGGACATATAGCAAACTGTGCCCCGCATTGAGCAAGCTAGAGCATTTTGCTCTCGCTTGCTCAAAGTGGAGCACAATTGCTTTGACACTGAGGGAGCTGCATATTAGCAGCTCCCTCTGTGTCAAAGCAATGCTGGCTCCCGCAGGAGGCGGGAGCCAGCAGGGACCATGGAGGTCTTCAGGCTCCCCCCACGGTCCCAGTGGAGAGTGGGTGCCCTGGAGGCACCCACTTATAATGGCCAGGCCCTGCGGGTTGTGGTCCACGAGGCAAATTTGGCCCATTGAGATGGGCCAAGCAGCCCCATCCCCATCTGTACATGGCCGGGCCCCAGGGATGGCCCCCCTCCCATAAAAGAAATTAAAAATAATAGAGGCCAGGCCCCAGGGACTGAAATCAGCCATAGGAGGAGGGCCGTGCAACCTCCCCAACCCTATGACTGGTAGGCTAGGCTGTGGCGTTGGGGTCCCTGGGGCTGAAAGAGGGGTGCCTGGAGAGGGGTGCCACGCGATCCACCTCCCCCAAATATATATATTTTTTTAAATGTAAAAGTCTGGGCCCGAGGGGATGTGGTCACAAGGGCCAAAATCAGCCCAGTAGGGGGGCCGCATTGTCCCTCTCCCCCTTCAAGAAATGCCTGGCCCCAGGAAATGGCATACCCATGGTGTAAGTGGCCCTGAGTAAATCAATTTTTTTTTACTAAAGGCCGGCCCGGCAAGTCCCTGGAGGCCCCGCCCCCTTTCTCCACCACTCTGCAAATGTGCTTCCTGGCACACTGCTGGTTGGGGAATGAAGTGCGCTTGGGTCCAGAGGGTCCATGGGGGCCAAGAAGCCCTCCTTTTACCTCCAGTAAGTCCCACACAGCGGGATTGCTGTGAGGTCTTCTGAGGCCATGCCCCTTTTCTCCAGCACTCTGCAAACATGCTTCCTCGCACACTGCTGGTTGGGGGATCAAGTCCCCTTGGATGCTGAGGGTCCTTGGGGGCAAACAAGCCCTCCTGTTATCTTCCAGTGAGTCCCAAACAGCGAGATTGCTTAAAGGTCATTGGAGGCCACACCTCCTTTCTACACCACTCTGCTAACGTGCCTCCTGGCAAACTACTGTTTGGGGGATGAGGTCCCCTTGGCTGCTGAGGGTCCTTGGGGGTCAAAAAGCACTCCTGTTACCCTCAGTAAGTTACACACAGCGTGATTGGTAAGAGCTGGTTGGAGGCCCCGCCCCCTTTCTCAATCACTCTGCAAATATACCTCCTGGTGCAATACTGCTTGGGAGATAAAGTCCTCTTGGATGCTGAGGGTTCTTGGGGGCCAAGAAGCCCTCCTGTTACCCCCAGTAAGTCACACAGAGCAGGATTCTTAAGAACTGATCAGAGGCCCACCCCCTTTGTCCACTACTCTGCAAATGCAAATGCAACTGCTAGTTAAAAAAACATAGAAATTTATTTTATTAACCAAAGGTTACAGGGACATTGCACAGGTTTCAGGAACGTTACAGTTAGAAATGAGCATTTAAAAAACCTTGGAAATTCAATGGAAAAACCACAGGTTTCAGGTACATTATAGTTAGGAATTAGCATTTAAAAAACCTTAGAAATTCACGGAAAAAACCAAAGGTTAGCGGGATGCTATAGTTAGTCTGACATTTCACCCATACTGCCACTCATAGACCCACTCACTCACTAATACAGCCATTGACATATCCACTCATACAGCCATACCAGCGCTCACACACTGAGTGAGTCACCCATAGAACTACTCACACACCTAGACTCTCACCCATACAGTCAATCATACAGCCACTTACTCACCCACACAGTTACACACCCACCCACTTACTTACTCATACAAATAGTAACACATACTCACTCAGCTATACAGTCACAGTCAGAAGCATGCACTCATCTATATAGACACTCACATTCACTCACTCACGCATACAGCCACCCATATACCCCGTCACTCAAGTATACTGCCTTTCACATACTCAGTTACTCACCCATACTGACACATGCACTCAATCACTGACACATCCATACAGACACTCACTCACTTATACAACCTTTCACACATGTAACAGTACCCCATACAGCCACTGACTCACCCACTCACTGATCAATACAGGCGGTCACACACCTCCTCACCTACAAACACAGACACCCAGACAACCATAGACGTAGTCAGACAACCAATCAATTACCTATATAGCCATTCACGTACCCACTAACACACTCATACACCCACTTAGACATTAACTGACAGACAGATACACACATTCATGTAACCAGTCCCTCACCCATACATTCGCTGAGACACCTAATCACTCATTTATACAGTCAGTCATGCACCCACTGAGTCATCCATACAGTCACTCATAAACCCACTGATTCACCAATACACCTTGGTATATATATTTAACTCTCATAAACTTTAAAAAAACCCTGGATGATGTCATCAGTGATGGCATTTGAGATGTCATGAGGGATGTCATCAGTGATGTCACTGACCATGTCGTGAGTGATGCAATATATGAGGTCATAAGCAGTGCATTCCGGGGGTGTGAGTTATAGTTAGCTCAGCTAACTATAATGGCTGAATTTCTCTGGTTTTGTATGAGTGAAATGTAAGACTAACTATAACGTCCCTCTAACCTTTGTTTTTCCGTAAATATATATATATATATATATATATATATATATATATATATAATTAACAATCATAAACTCTTACAAAATGCTTACACTCACTGGATGATGTCATCAGTGATGTAATTTGAGATGTTATCAATGATGTCATCAGTGATGACGGTCATAGGCAACTCCAACAGACCCCATCCCCTGGGGCCTCGCCTTACGTTGGGGACTGTGGGGGGATCCCCAATGCCCCCATGGTCCCAGCCGGCTCCCCACCTCCTGCGGGAGCTGGCATTGCTTTTGGACAAGGAGAGTTGCTAACATGCAGCTCCCCTTCTCCAAAAGCAATTTGCTTTGCTTCATGAAAGCGAGAGCAGGCTTCCTGCTCTCGCTTCCATTAACCGAAGCAGAGTTTGCAATGGCAGGGCGGGAGCCGTGCTCCTGCCCTGCCACTGCAAACTGCAAATTTCCAGGAGTGGGCACCACGGGACATTGCCGGAGCCGGCACTGGGGGTGGCGGTCCCCAGGGACATGAAGGGCTCCAGGAGTGGGGACACACGGCCCCCTTCCCAATGTATGCATAGCCTGTTTTACAATTTGAAATTATGTAGGAAGCAATGTGATTTGTTACTTACATTTATTTGTGTGGAGACAGAGGGACCGATTCCGATTCGGGCCGGAAAAAATACCGACCGACTCGGTACTGGAATTAAGTCCGACCGACACGTACCGGCGCCGTCCGACCCGGGTAGTACGATGAAATGCATGGCAATCACGACGGACTCGTACGGAACACAAGGCGAACGACCGACCCAGACGGAAACAAGCTATCCGGCCGGGAAACCACGCGAATCAAACCGACCAACACGCATCAGGAAATAACCCGAACAAAACGTACCCGCGAACTCCGACCCGTGCAGTACGATGCAATGGGTACAAATTCAGACCGATTCGTACGGAGCCCAAGCCGTACGACCGACACTCATACAAAACCCAGCCGAACAAACACAATACTCTGCGACCGACGCGTACGCCGCATATGAAACTGAGCTGAAACACAGCGGGAACGACTCGGAGAGGGGCGCACGAGACAACTGCAACGTCCTACTCGGTCAGAAGAACGACTCCTACATGCACAATAATCACAAATGAAAAATACAAAAAAAAGGGCCAAACAAGCAATGACAAAGCAAATAATACAGGGGGTGAAAAAAATGGAACAAGGACACACCCCCAACTCCACCTACATAAAAGCCACAAATCCCTACCATGATCCTTTGCAAATTCCACTGACCTGCCAGCAGAGAACACCATCACACAGCAAACACAGACACACACACAGCTCATCCAACACAAAAGCCACACACCATTAGCACCTCAACAAATAGCACCCTCACACACACACAGCAAAACCTACACTCACACACCCTCACTTGCACACACACACACATCAATCACCACCACCAACACCCATCACCATGCCCCTAAAGAAGAATCCAAAGTTCCTAGATAGTGAATTGGAAGTCATGGTAGACGAGATCCTGAGGGTAGAGCCACAGTTGTTTGGCACATTGGTCCAATAGACCCCCATGTCGCAGAAAACCAAGATGTGGGCGAGGATCGTCGACAGGGTGAAAGCACAATCACCATGTTTGCGCACAAAGGAAGACATCCAGAACAGGTGGTATGATGTGCGCAGGAGGGTCAGAGCCCTACTCAAGAAGGATTACCTCCTGAGCCAACACACTGGCAGTGGCCCTCCTGCAAAACCAGTATACCTCAGGCCCTGGGAGGAGAAGGTGCGGGCCATCCTACCACCAGTGAGCGTATATGGACTAACAGACATCCCAGAGCCTGGTGAGTACACAACTAATATACACAATATTGTGTGCCAATATACACACATCACTGTCAAGGGGACAGTCAAACCATCCACCCTAGTAAATCAACAGCAACCAAAAGATAATCATCCCAAGATGTGTATGTCAGTTAGATAAACACAATACATGCCATCTCATAGTGATATGTAACTGTGTCATGACATGTACAAACCTAACAACAAATAGAGCAAGGCAGTGGCACAAATATAACCAACAAACACTGCCTGATATTTTGCCACCACTAGAACACCACCTCACAGGGAAGCTCACTTAAAGGAAGGAATTCTGTGTATGCTGGTGAAGTCAGTGTAGCCAATAGCATGATGGGAGTTGTAGTCACAGATACTGCTCACCCTCACAATTGGCCCATCAACACCACTCTGAACCATGCTCACATCACAGGGAATGGATAAGGACTGACAAGATGGCTGACACGGGCTACTGCTGTGGGGAGCACAAGGCCCTGCTGGGAACTGTGCACCAACAAGCAGCACAACACCACTGCCTGACATCTTGAAAGGCAACTTGCACTCTCTGCAATGCAAGCACGTTGCATGGTGGGATATCTGGCTGGGTGGGAAGGAGGACTCACAGCACTGACCATAGTTACAAGCAGCTCACCTCACACACCCCCTCAACACAAACTCCACATAACCCACCTGGGAGAATGCAATGCCTCACATACCAAATGAAGATCCCACAAAGAACCACCACCCTGGGTAATGCTGTGTGAAGCACAGGGACACACCTGGGACTTGTAGCCAAACAAACGCAAGGACAACACTGTCAGCCTTCCTGTCAGCACAGGCACACTACCCCACAGGGAAGCAGAGTCAAAAGGAAGGAAGTACGGGCATGCTGGGAAGGGGGTGTAGGCAATAGCATGATGGGAGTTGGAGTCACAGATACTGCTCACCCTCACAATTGGCCCATCAACACCACTCTGAACCATGCTCACATCAAAGGGAGTGGATAAGGACTGACAAGATGGCTGACACTGGCTACTGCTGTGGGAGCACAAGGCCCTGCTGGGAACTGTGCACCAACAAACAGCACAACACCACTGCCTGACATCCTGAAAGCCAACTTGCACTCTCTGCAATGCAAGCACGTTGCATGGTGGGATATCTGGCTGGGTGGGAAGGAGGACTCACAGCACTGACCATAGTTACAAGCAGCTCACCTCACACACCCCCTCAACACAAACTCCACATAACCCACCTGGGAGAATGCAATGCCTCACATACCAAATGAAGATCCCACAAAGAACCACCACCCTGGGTAATGCTGTGTGAAGCACAGGGACACACCTGGGACTTGTAGCCAAACAAACGCAAGGACAAGACTGTCAGCCTTCCTGTCAGCACAGGCACACTACCCCACAGGGAAGCAGAGTCAAAAGGAAGGAAGTACGGGCATGCTGGGAAGGGGGTGCAGGCAATAGCATGATGGGAGTTGGAGTCACAGATACTGCTCACCCTCACAATTGGCCCATCAACACCACTCTGAACCATGCTCACATCACAGGGAGTGGATAAGGACTGACAAGATGGCTGACACTGGCTACTGCTCTGGGGAGCACAAGGCCCTGCTGGGAACTGTGCACCAACAAACAGCACAACACCACTGCCTGACATCCTGAAAGCCAACTTGCACTCTCTGCAATGCAAGCACGTTGCATGGTGGGATATCTGGCTGGGTGGGAAGGAGGACTCACAGCACTGACCATAGTTACAAGCAGCTCACCTCACACACCCCTCAATACAAACTCCACATAACCCACCTGGGAGAATGCAATGCCTCACATACCAAATGAAGATCCCACAAAGAACCACCACCCTGGGTAATGCTGTGTGAAGCACATGCACACACCTGGGACTTGTAGCCAAACAAACGCAAGGACAACACTGTCAGCCTTCCTGTCAGCACAGGCACACTACCCCACAGGAAGCAGAGTCAAAAGGAAGGAAGTACGGGCATGCTGGGAAGGGGGTGCAGGCAATAGCATGATGGGAGTTGGAGTCACAGATACTGCTCACCCTCACAATTGGCCCATCAACACCACTCTGAACCATGCTCACATCACAGGGAGTGGATAAGGACTGACAAGATGGCTGACACTGGCTACTGCTGTGGGGAGCACAAGGCCCTGCTGGGAACTGTGCACCAACAAACAGCACAACACCACTGCCTGACATCCTGAAAGCCAACTTGCACTCTCTGCAATGCAAGCACATTGCATGGTGGGATATCTGGCTGGGTGGGAAGGAGGACTCACAGCACTGACCATAGTTACAAGCAGCTCACCTCACACACCCCTCAACACAAACTCCACATAACCCACCTGGGAGAATGCAATGCCTCACATACCAAATGAAGATCCCACAAAGAACCACCACCCTGGGTAATGCTGTGTGAAGCACAGGGACACACCTGGGACTTGTAGCCAAACAAACGCAAGGACAACACTGTCAGCCTTCCTGTCAGCACAGGCACACTACCCCACAGGGAAGCAGAGTCAAAAGGAAGGAAGTACGGGCATGCTGGGAAGGGGGTGTAGGCAATAGCATGATGGGAGTTGGAGTCACAGGTACTGCTCACCCTCACAATTGGCCCATCAACACCACTCTGAACCATGCTCACATCAAAGGGAGTGGATAAGGACTGACAAGATGGCTGACACTGGCTACTGCTGTGGGGAGCACAAGGCCCTGCTGGGAACTGTGCACCAACAAACAGCACAACACCACTGCCTGACATCCTGAAAGCCAACTTGCACTCTCTGCAATGCAAGCACGTTGCATGGTGGGATATCTGGCTGGGTGGGAAGGAGGACTCACAGCACTGACCATAGTTACAAGCAGCTCACCTCACACACCCCCTCAACACAAACTCCACATAACCCACCTGGGAGAATGCAATGCCTCACATACCAAATGAAGATCCCACAAAGAACCACCACCCTGGGTAATGCTGTGTGAAGCACAGGGACACACCTGGGACTTGTAGCCAAACAAACGCAAGGACAAGACTGTCAGCCTTCCTGTCAGCACAGGCACACTACCCCACAGGGAAGCAGAGTCAAAAGGAAGGAAGTACGGGCATGCTGGGAAGGGGGTGCAGGCAATAGCATGATGGGAGTTGGAGTCACAGATACTGCTCACCCTCACAATTGGCCCATCAACACCACTCTGAACCATGCTCACATCACAGGGAGTGGATAAGGACTGACAAGATGGCTGACACTGGCTACTGCTCTGGGGAGCACAAGGCCCTGCTGGGAACTGTGCACCAACAAACAGCACAACACCACTGCCTGACATCCTGAAAGCCAACTTGCACTCTCTGCAATGCAAGCACGTTGCATGGTGGGATATCTGGCTGGGTGGGAAGGAGGACTCACAGCACTGACCATAGTTACAAGCAGCTCACCTCACACACCCCCTCAATACAAACTCCACATAACCCACCTGGGAGAATGCAATGCCTCACATACCAAATGAAGATCCCACAAAGAACCACCACCCTGGGTAATGCTGTGTGAAGCACATGCACACACCTGGGACTTGTAGCCAAACAAACGCAAGGACAACACTGTCAGCCTTCCTGTCAGCACAGGCACACTACCCCACAGGGAAGCAGAGTCAAAAGGAAGGAAGTACGGGCATGCTGGGAAGGGGGTGCAGGCAATAGCATGATGGGAGTTGGAGTCACAGATACTGCTCACCCTCACAATTGGCCCATCAACACCACTCTGAACCATGCTCACATCACAGGGAGTGGATAAGGACTGACAAGATGGCTGACACTGGCTACTGCTGTGGGGAGCACAAGGCCCTGCTGGGAACTGTGCACCAACAAACAGCACAACACCACTGCCTGACATCCTGAAAGCCAACTTGCACTCTCTGCAATGCAAGCACATTGCATGGTGGGATATCTGGCTGGGTGGGAAGGAGGACTCACAGCACTGACCATAGTTACAAGCAGCTCACCTCACACACCCCCTCAACACAAACTCCACATAACCCACCTGGGAGAATGCAATGCCTCACATACCAAATGAAGATCCCACAAAGAACCACCACCCTGGGTAATGCTGTGTGAAGCACAGGGACACACCTGGGACTTGTAGCCAAACAAACGCAAGGACAACACTGTCAGCCTTCCTGTCAGCACAGGCACACTACCCCACAGGGAAGCAGAGTCAAAAGGAAGGAAGTACGGGCATGCTGGGAAGGGGGTGTAGGCAATAGCATGATGGGAGTTGGAGTCACAGATACTGCTCACCCTCACAATTGGCCCATCAACACCACTCTGAACCATGCTCACATCACAGGGAGTGGATAAGGACTGACAAGATGGCTGACACTGGCTACTGCTGTGGGGAGCACAAGGCCCTGCTGGGAACTGGGCACCAACAAAAAGCACAACACCACTGAATGACATCCTGAGAGTCAACCTGAACCCACTGCAAGGGTGGCATGCTTCATGGTGGGATAACTGGGCCAGGTGGAGAAGGATGGCCGGATGTCCACCAAATACAACCAATGCTGGCCATGCACACACCTCAACATTCATATTGAAATGCCCCAGGTATTCATGACAATGTGCTACACCAATATCAACCTCTTACTGTGACAACTTAGGACAATGCAATGCTCATGCTCGTATCCAGAGGTACAGTTACAACTGTCAGGTGTGTGAACCATTGATGCCTGTAGAAACATTACATACAATGTGTGTCTCCTCCAAATACAGGTGATGTTGATGGGGACACAGCAGCAGGCAAGGAGGAGTCCCTGTCCCAGGCTCCGGGGGACACAGAGCTCACTGGTGTGGAACAGCCTCTGCCCTCCTCGGATGGCGAAGACCTACCTGGCACCTCCGGTGTGAGTCATCATGCTGCACCAGCTGGACCAACATCTGCACCCCCTACACCCACCCCTCCAACAACTGCCAACATACAGACCACCCCCACCGACACGGACAGACCAAGGACCACCGCTGACAACAGCACAGGGCCCCAGGCCCACCGTGGAGCAATGGATGACAACACCACTAACAACCCCCAAGTGGGCCTCGGGTCACCTGTGCGTGCCACCGCAGGTCCTGCACGTGTCGCCAGGGGTAGTGGGAGGGGTGGTAGACATAGGTCACTGCTTGTAGAGGGGTCTGGACTGCATGATGACCCACAACTGGCACGCATCGCTGATGCGTACCAGGATAGCACCGGAGAGGTCAGACAGGTAGTGGGGATCCTCAAGGACATACAACAGCAGCAGGCTGCCCATCATGCCCGCTTGGACTCCCACATGTCCCGTGTGGAGACACACATGTCTCGCATGGAGTCCAAGTGGGACACATTGCAAGAACTCACAGCGGTGCATAGGGACATATTGACATGCCTCCGTCAGATTAGTACCAACATGGCCACACCTCCCTGTGTGCCCACAACATCTGGTGCTGCAACAACTGACACCGCCACAGGGAGGGAGGAGGACTCTGGCGGAGACTCCCCTGCACCGCAGCAGCGTGCACGTTAGGGTCCCCCCCCAAAGAAGAGGGGTCGTCCGAGGAAGGAAAACTGAGAGGTTGATGGCCACGTACATCCCCCAGGAAGCCAACACCTGTTCCGGAAATTATCCTTTGTGTGCAAACTTTTCACCCTGTCGAATGCAACAGTACTTTCCCACATGACATGGGGAGTTCAAGTTGGACTAATGTATCATATGACTGTGGACTTCACTCAGGACATTTCTGCTACCAAGACTTTCAACTCATCTGGGAACTTTGGATCACAATCCCAATGTACAGCACCCACCATCCTGTGCACTATACACACACATATTTCTGTAAATAAAATCACTAGTACACCATACTTGCCACTGTTGTTATTCAAATGTGGATACTGTTATGGTGATGATGTTCTGCCAAATTACACTGTGTATGCTAACTGCTACAGCAAGTACAACACCGTTGTGTGAGTCATGGTGACGTGACACATATGAGGGAGACACACCACTAGGGCTACACAACACAGACACCGGGGCCATCGACTCATCGCCCACAGTGATGTTGCCTGGAAATACAGTGGAATGCACAGACACCACACCTATTCAGAGTCTGTGTCAACTAGCCCACAGGTGCAGTAAGCAAATGTCAGTCAGATGTGTGACCACAGACAACGCACATCCCAAAGTGAAGCACAGGTTTATTACACATTAGCAACATGTTGTTTCCACTACAAATGCAAGGTTTACCCACGTGGCAGTGGCCACACAGTCAACAAGTGCAGAAGATATGAAGTCCAGGGGTGTGTGGCACATCACTTGTAGGGAAACTACTGCTGCCACCCTGAAAGCTGAATCATGGTGTCGGGGGATCCAAGTTGACCAAAGTACACAGTAAGCACCCTGTGAAGGACAGACATGACACACAGTTAAAATCACTGTAGAACAGGACAGTACTGCAATACTCATGCCCAATACATGTCACAAGACAACTACACAAAACCAAGTTAGCATGTCAGAACTGTTGGGGAGTTCAGACTACCTGGAAGGACACATTGCTGCACGCATCCACTCAAGTAGCACATGGCCACACTAAAACAGCACCAGAGCACCACCCACACATATCATGCAAACTCACGTCATTCACATTACATCTCCCTGGATACTCACATTCAGCTGAAGAAGATTGTGATGAGCTGTGTGCGGACATCACCATCATCATCATCATCATCACTGGCATCGTGGTCCAGGCCAGGATCCTCCACAGGTGGCGGACGTTGGTCATCGTCATCCAGGATGAGAGGCAACTCCTTCCGCACTGCCAGGTTGTGTAGCATGCAGCAGACGATGACAATCTTGCACACCTTTGCTGGGGCATATGGGAGGGCCCCTCCTGTCTTGTCCAGGCAGCGGAAGCGGCTCTTCAGGAGACCAAAGGTCCGCTCTATCACTCTCCTGGTCCGACCATGTGCCTCATTGTAGCGCATCTGGGCTGGTGTCACAGGGTTCCTGAGGGGTGTCAGCAACCACGGCATGTTGGGGTATCCAGAGTCACCTACGGACAGACAAGTGCACATTAGCTGATTTGGAAAAGTGGGTGGAATACTACAGATCAGAACACACACAATGGTACAAAGTCAGTACACACCGACAAGCCAGGCACACTGGTTCTGCATCTGTGCCATCATCCTCGGGATGCGACTACTCCTCATCACGTAGGCATCATGTGCTGAACCAGGGAAACGGGCACACACATGTGTGATGCTCATATCTGCTAAACATACCACCAGAGCATTGATCGAATGGTAATGTTTACGGTTCCGGTATGCCTACTCATGTGCCTGTGGTGGTATCAAAGCCACATGTGTCCCATCAATGGAGCCAATGACATGTGGCATCCTCCCCAGGGCATAGAAGTCACTCTTGACGTCAGTGAGTTGTTGACGTGTAGGGAAATAGATGTACTGGTTCAGGCATCTCAACATTGCCTCCAAAATATCGCGTAGCACAAGGCTGAACATAGTCTGTGACATCCCACCGGCAGTCGCAACAGTGTGTTGAAAGGTACCGGTGGCAAAGAAGTGTAGGGCTGCCATTACCTTCACCTTGGGGGTCAGCGCCGTAGGGTACGGCCGGCCAGGTTGCAAATGTGGTGCCAAGCGCACTGCCAAATCCTCAATCAGCTGCCTGGTGAAGCGGTACCGTTGGATGCTGTCACGTTCCACCATCGTTGCCAGGTCAGGGAATGGTCTATGGACAGCTGGAGCCCTGCAGTGCATAGGTTGAAGGAAAAAAGATTGTCAGTCACCCCACATATGTGCCATTCACCATACACAATTTCACATGAAACATCATTACGTGACACAAGTACTTGATGTGTTTGGAAATTATAAGGCTGAAATAAAAAGAGCGCAAGCCTCTTTTTATGCGGAAAAGATCTCTGGAGCCGCTAATTCCTCCAGAGAGACCTTTTTGATCGCAAAAAAACTTCTTAAAGCCCCAGATCCCCCGGTAGCACCCGATCCATCTGGAGAACGTTGTAATGAACTGGCAGAATTCTTTGCTATGAAGGTGTACAAGATTCTTAAGTCTCTTCCTCAAAATGACATTCCTGAGTCAATGACCATGGACCACTATGAAAATAAACAAAATTTGGAGACCTTTACACCGCTGACTCATTTTTTGCCACCCTAACCAAGGTAAAATCAGGGTCACCATTAGACCCTGCACCGGTCAATATCTTAAAACTGGCAGCCACTACACTGGCCCCCAGTATGACCAATCTGATCAATTCTTCTCTTTCATCGGGGATTGTCCCCCCGACTGGAAGAAAGCCATGGTAAAAGCTTTGCTCAAAAAGCCAAACTTGGACCCGGCTGACTTGGGCAATTATCGCCCTATTTCGCTGCTTCCGACAATGGGCAAAATTGCAGAGAAAATTGTCAACCAGTCTCTCTCCTCCTTTCTGGAATCCAATTCCCTGCTTCACTCTTCCCAAACAGGCTTTCGCCCATGCCAAGGCACCGAGACCGCCTTATTGGCAGTTGTGGAAGAAGCAAGGAAGATTCTCGACGGGGAGGTACAGCTGCCATAATTCTCTTGGACCTAAGCGCGGCCTTCGACACGGTGAACCACCAGACGTTGGTTCACCGTCTTAGGAACTTAGGTGTTTCAGGCAAGGTGCTATCTTGGCTCCAATCCTTCCTGGAGGATAGGTGTTTCCAGGTGTTCTCAGGTGATGCCCTGTCTAAATTGGTCCCACTCAAATGTGGAGTTCCACAGGGCTCGTCCTTGAGTCCCACCCTTTTTAACGTTTATATGTACCCACTGGCGGAGATCGTTCTCCCCTTTGGGATCCAGATAGTCACCTATGCCGATGATACCCAGTTGGTGGTGGCTTTGACTCAGACCAACCATACGCTCTTGGATCTCAACCACTGCCTGGAGGAAGTCACTAAGTGGATGAGTCTTTCCCACCTAAAACTCAACGGTGACAAAACAGATCTTATGCTTCTGGGCAATCAGTTAAACTTTAAGGCGAACACTATGTGGCCAGCCTGTATGGGACCAGCACCCATTCCAAAAACAGAGATAAAAAGTCTGGGGGTCTGGTTGGACCAAGAGCTTTCATTCAAAGTTCAAGCCAGGAAAACAACTGCGCTCTGTTTTGGCCTCCTAAGAATGATCCGCAAAATTCTGCCGCTACTACCAGCCCAAGCTAAAAGAATCTTGGTACAAGCGCTCATCCTATCAAGATTGGACTACGGCAACGCCCTCTATCTAGGTGCCTCCAAAAATGTTATATCTAAATTGCAGACTGTGCAGAATTCTGAGGCCAGACTGCTTACGGGAACCCAGAAACGTAGTTCTGCAAAACCGGCACTACGCACTCTCCACTGGTTACCAATCCAGGAAAGAATCAATTTCAAGGCCCTATGCGTCACCCATAAATCTTTGGGAGGAAATGGTCCTCCTATTATTAAGTCTTTGATCCATCCCTACAAAGCTAATAGAAACCTCCGTTCGGATGAGTTGCACCTTGCAGTGGTACCTAGGATCAAAAAGGCTAGAAGTGGAGGCAGACGCTTCTCGTATAATGCCTCCAAGCTGTGGAACAGCTTGCCGCTGTTGTTACGTAGCCAACCTAATCATTCAGCCTTTCGCAAACAACTCAAAACCTGGCTCTTTCCTTGAGTGCTTCCCCTACTCTAGTGATCCTCAGCGCTGGGATGCTTCCGGGTAGCCATGCGCTATACAAAAACCTCTTCTATTCTATTCTATTCTATTCTATTCTATTCTATGTGTGTGCCGTTCTGTCAGACATAACTCGCACCTACATGGCCATCATCTAACTTCTCAGTACAACATGTGTGCACAACAGGTACCAGGTTGTGCTATGAGAAACCATTAGGCTGTGTCACAGTACCCATTTACTGCTGTCACGTTCCACACACACACCACAGTGACATGTCTGGACAGATGCGCCACAGGCATCACAGCTCATTGACAGGTAGATTCCCAGTGACCCTGTCTTGTCACATGGACACTGGCATGACATGGCGTATCATGTACACGTCAGAAAATGAAACATGACTCCCACAGGTAGTGGCCCCTGTCGCATCCGCAGGACAGACATGGACGCTAGTGACACACAACATCAAAGTCCATGCACAAACAACGTTGATGTGGAGACTGTCTCCCATCGTGCACATGGAATCAGAGACATCGGAAACACAACATGCACACAGTCTGTGGAGGGACATCACTATTGTGGCAATGGGTCATCCTGTGACGTACTTGCCTTCCCACATGGGACCCTGGGGGTATGTGACATGTCATACACATACACAACCTGGAAATGTGACCATGCCACATGCTCCAAAATGAACTGTTGCACATCACAGTGGTCATGTGCACAACACACAAAGGACCCTGTCCCCATGAACACATGCACAGCCTGGGTGTGGCTGCCCACAAGTGCCACCACAGAAACCACATGTTAACCCCCATACACAGAGAAGGAAATGCAGCCTTACATGCCTTAGGAAACAGTGTGGACTGGGTGTGGTGTTGTAGGTGTGCCCCTGGGTCTCTGGCAGGTATATGTGGCTGGCATACGTTCACCAGTGACAAGCATGGTGACATATGCGACTGACCTGTACAGGGATGCGTTGTACAGCAATGGTCCGATCGGTGTGCCCGGCCGGCCCATTGCTTGTGTTGTATCCCGAAATACGCATTGTACAGCAATGGACCGATCGGTGTGCCCAGCTGGCCCATTGCATGTGTTGTATCCCGAAATACGCGTTGTACAGCAATGGACCGATCTGTGTGCCCGGCCGGCCCATTGCATGTGTTGTATCCCGAAATCACGCGTTGTACAGCAATGGACCGATCGGTGTGCCCGGCCGGCCCATTGCATCTGTTGGGAGCGGGTACGCGTTGTACAGCAATGGACCGATCGGTGTGCCCGGCCGGCCCATTGCATGTGTTGTATCCCGAAATACGCGTTGTACAGCAATGGACCGATCGGTGTGCCCGGCCGGCCCATTGCATGTGTTGTATCCGAAATACGCGTTGTACAGCAATGGACCGATCGGTGTGCCCGGCCGGCCCATTGCATCTGTTGGGAGCGAGTGCAGCGTTGTACAGCAATGGACCGATCGGTGTGCCCGGCCGGCCCATTGCATCTGTTGGGAGCGAGTACAGCGTTGTACAGCAATGGACCGATCGGTGTGCCCGGCCGGCCCATTGCATGTGTTGTATCCCGAAATACGCGTTGTACAGCAATGGACCGATCGGTGTGCCCGGCCGGCCCATTGCATCTGTTGGGAGCGGGTACGCGTTGTACAGCAATGGACCGATCGGTGTGCCCGGCCGGCCCATTGCATGTGTTGTATCCCGAAATACGCGTTGTACAGCAATGGACCGATCGGTGTGCCCAGCCGGCCCATTGCATGTGTTGTGAGCGGGTACGCGTTGTACCACAATGGACCGATCGGTGTGCCCGGCCGGCCCATTGCTTATGAAGTGTGCGAGTACGCGTTGTATCCCGAAATACGCGTTGTACAGCAATGGACCGAACGGTGCGCACACATTGGCTGGGGCCTGGCATGGCAACGGACGCGTTTTCGAAGCTCCAACGAGTCTGATGCAGTGAATTCAGTTGGCCAGCCACAACAATGTTGCAAAATCATGGGTGTCATGAAGTTGAAGATTTGAAGGATGCTGTGGGCGTGTATTAGTGCTGCTATTCCATGGATTGGTCAGATTCAGAAGATGCAAACAACTTGGACCTATCACTTTGGACACATGGGACAGTATCTGCCTCTGCAGCACACATATAATGCTGGCTGTTCCCCTGAGAGCTCACTTGCCTGCACTACATGCTCCAGGACGACATCTGCCACCAACACTGCTGCTGTTTATGCATCCTCTGGCTCCTGCCATGGCACGTACTGTGGAGAGAGCCCCAGCCTTCAGCCTTGAGGAGAACCAGGCCCTGCTGGACAGCCTCCTTCCACAGTACAGCAAGCTGTATGGGAAACCAGGGGAGCAGGTGAGTGTGCTGTCCACTGCCTTACTAATTGTGCATGTTGTCTGTCTAGCAGGACTTACAGTGTGCACACAAATGGCTAGCATGCTCACTGAGTAGTTGTCACACCCCAAAGTGTGTAGTTACATGCACTGAACTGGTACAGTGCAGTAACAGTGCATTCCAACTAGGTTTACTTCCCATGCAATGATACCATGTAGTGACTGCTGGCAAACTGTTCATAGCCATTGTTGCACTGCCTGTGTACATCATATGCCCCTGTGATTGAGACATGTATATCCAACTGTGTGATGCACGTATATGTTGCATGTGTAGTAATGGCCTTTTCACTTTGTCATCCTCACAGGTTGATGCCCACCAGAAGCAGGAAATCTGGCTGACCATCGCCTGGGAAGTAAGATCCATGGGGGTCTACAGGCGCAGGATCCGCAACTGCCAGAAGAGGTGGCAGGACCTTCGGGGCTGGACCCGGAGGATCGCAAGGGTCCAGCTGAAGCTGTCGCCTCCTCGCAGGAGGGGCGGCACCGGACCCTGACCCCCCACATGCTCAGGATCCTGGCGGTGGTCTTCCCTGACCTGGATGGGCAGCTGAAGGCCAGACAGCAGCAAGGAGGGGGTGAGTCCATGACTGCACTGTGCACTTTGTCTGACATGCTATGTGCCCTCCTCTGGCCTGGTTAAACTTCCACAGTACATCAGTCATGTGGTCCAGGACCCATGTCCCTCATTTGTGACATGCCCACTTCTCCTCTGATACGCATATGTGTGGCCCTTATAGTCAGGAAATTGTGTCATTTGGGGACTGTGTCATTGCATTTAGCTTTGCTCAAGGTGGGGGACAGCATTTGTTCCCGTGACTATGTTGTGCGATTCATGGGTGGGTCAATTGCTTACACATGCCTAAGTTCTGACATGTAATCTGGGTGTAACTTTGATATGTGGTCCGCTTGCTTCTCTGACTCACCACATGTCCCTGGGGAATTTGGCACACACCCATGCTGCTGGTGGGAACAATGTTTGGGCCTCAGGAGTATGTGTATCTAGTGTGTCACACATGCTTAGCCACCTGCCTACTGTCCAGGACTCATCCCTCTTACAGGTGGAGCTGGACAGTCATGCCTACTCCAGGGCATACAATACACTCTGTACTCCCACTCCCGTGTATCATCTGGCATGTTGTGATCAGTGAAATGTACCCTCAGGTGTCTGCCTCTGTCTCATTGTGCTGTGTCTTCGTTGTCAGGACTACTGGTATGTTTATCGGTTAGGGCTCAGCATGCCATCGGAGATGTGACCATGATAGACGATACTTCTGTGACTTATAGGTGTCTGATCACTTGACTGTGCACACAGGTGTTTGCGACTGTGACTTTCAGGCAGCTGTATTTTCATTCACAGCACACTGTGAGGTGCTCATGTTCAGAGAGTTGTGTTTCATGTCCCCCATATGTCCAGTTGGTATGACGTGGACAAATAGTAGTACAGATGTTGTGGTTTTGGGGGATGGACATGTGCACTTGTCAGTCACATAACTTGCATTCCCCATGCCCTCGGATTGTGACACAGTGCAGACTGTTGTTGGCTGGCTGCCATGGCCATGTGACTTGAGACAGTAATGTATGACTTTGCACGCATTCCTGTGTCATGGCATTAAACTTCCTGAGACTGATCCTGCAGGGGAGTGACATGTGCAACATGCACCCCATTGTGGCATTGACTATCCGGACATGGGTGCATCATGGTGTCTGGTGCTGGTATGCATCACATGCATTTCTATTTAGACTCTGGCCATCCCTTTATACGGACACCTGCACTGACTCAGTGGCAAGAGATGTGATGTGTGCATGTTCACATACTTCACCATGTTCCCTGCAATGTCCAACAACTGTGTAGGTGGTGCATGTGTCCACACTGGGGTCTTACCATCAGACAGGCACCAGACAGATGGGTGCAAGGGCAGGAGGGGTGTGAGTCCCATGGTTGACCATCAGACTGACAATTGGCTTCCCCGAATCTGTGTGAGGACTTTAGGCAATGTTCAACTAAGGATGCCAGGGCTTGCTCTGTAATGTGCTGTACTTACTGTGGTGTGTGCGGTCAGTGCAGGTGACTGATGTTTGTCTGTTTCCCTAATTGTTTGCAGATACATCCACGGCCACAGGAGGAGACAGCACCACGGACCAGGAGGAGCAGCGGAGCCAGACTGGGTCAGCATCGGACGAGTGGTCAGAGGGACCCATTGGCACGGAGGGCGAGGGGAGCCACACCGAGGAGTCCTCAGCACCATCCACCTCAGCTGAGGACCACAGCAGCTCGGAGGATGACTCCCTTGTGGAGGCGGGTCTCAGCAGCCACCAAAGGCCAGCTAGTCTGTCTGGCCCCGCCACCACCACCACCACTGCCCTCCCATTGGCTCCCATTCCTGAGGTCCGTGGAGGCTCCCGTGCTCGGGAGCGTGTCTCCTTCGTGCCAGGCACCGCACCCCCTGCCCCTGTGTCCCCTGCTGCCCTGAGTGAGGAGTCTGTGTACCTCCTTTGGCAGCTCCATGTAGGGCAGACAGCAATGCTGAGTGTCCTCCATGCACACACCACTCTGTTGACACAGCTGGTGTCGTTCATGTAGGGCATCTCAACGGGTATGTCTGCCCTACAGAGGAGCAATAAGTCCATGGACTCCTCCCTGACGGCAGCAGTGTCCCTCCTCGAACAGTCCCTCACCCCTCCCACCTCTGCCCCATCCACACTTCCTGCCCCCCTACCTGTCCAAAGCACATGCACACCTGCACAGTCACCCAAACACACAGACACGAGCAGCATAGACACACCCAAGAGAAAGGCAAGACGTGCACACAAGCATCCTCAGGGGACTGATACCACAGACACAGGGGATGGGGAACACACACACACACAGGCATCCACATTCACTCCGCAGTCCTCCAAATCCTCTCCCTCCAAGACCCCTTCCCTTGCCTGCTACCCCACCTACACAGCAGATCTTCCTGTGTGACCTCGGCCTCTTCCCCTCCAATCCTGCTGATCCAGCATACCGGGGGAAGAGGAAGTCCACCCACACAGAGGGGAGTGCCCCTCGCCCCCGGACACCCTCCTCCAGGTGCAGGCAGACACAGGACCCCATTAGGAAGTCCCCCTGGACCAGGAAGAGCAAGACCCCACCACCAACACCACGCAGCTCCACCGCCCAGTCTCTCTCCTCCATCCCCCAGGCCACCACTGCACAGGTTCCCCCCACCACACCCTGCCCCAGGTTCCCCACACACCGATACCGCATCCCCAGACTGCTTAGGCCCTCCCCCTGCCACTTGCTCTTCCACCCCCAACCCAGACGCTCTGCCTGTTAGTGGCACTGTTGTGGAGACCGGGTCCCCCCTCTGTCCTGCCCCCTCATCTGCCCGACCCTTCCACTCCCTTGGAGTCATGCACTGCAGTGGAGTCCACAACCACCACGTCTGACTCGGGCACTGCAGTGGGTACCCAGTCCACTACATCAGTCCAGCCCACTGCAGTGGTTGCAGCACCCACACCAACTGACTTGTGTACCACAGTGGTGCCGGCCCCCCCTGAGTCAGACACCTCCACTGCAGTTGCCGGTGATACTCCTGCACCCACCACCCCTTCACTGCCTCACTCTGCCATCCCCTGATCCTGTCCCTGCGGTGCCTGGCCTGCCCCTTGTATGCCCCTCCAAGGGGGATGTCCCCTAACCGTACCAGTGCAGGCAAGCAATGTGTGACCAGTTGTCACTTCTCACCCTGTTGGGACTGTGATTTTGGACTGGCCATTGGCCTTAGTTTCTTTTGGACTTCCGTGTTTACCCTGACATTTGCTGAATAAAGCCTCTTTTTGTTTACTTGTGGGTTTTCTTTTGATGTACATGATGTGGATGAGTAGCATCCTGCATTTGCAGTTGTAATAGTGTTCATATCAGGAAAATGAAGTGTTGCAGTGATGGACTCCATGTGATCCATGGGATATGTGTCCTGTTGTAGTCTGGATCTATGGCAACCTTTGCTACAGTCTGAGGGTGTAATGTTCAGCATTTGACACAGGGATGTCCATTTTGCATTTGTAAATGAACATCTTTGTCTTACACTGATGCACATCTGGTGGGCTTACCACTGTTCAATGTTCCGATTTCCCTGACTGTGTGCCCAGCTCCACTGGACATGCAGTTTTACACATCAATGTCGAAGGACTCATCTGTGTATACAGTGCAACTTGCTTGACACGTGTTTTGTGTGTATGCAGATGTCTGACGTGACACTCCCGTACCCAGGCTGATGTGAGCATAGCCTTCTGTGTGTTGTGGTTGTTGACTCACTGACGGAGTGTTCTGCTGACATGTTTGGGTCGTGCACAGACAAGGTTTGGCACAGCGGACCTTCCACAGGAGTGGAGTGCCCTCAAGGCAGTGTGTAATCCGGTGACATTGCGTGGGCCTGTGTTGTGTGTTGTGTAAGCATGTCTGTGCGTGTTCCCTTCCCTTTTCCTACACAGGCTGTGTCCCTAGGGATGTTCCTGTTTGTGATGCTTGCTGAGTTGTTCTGTGTTCATCCAGCATCTTGGACCTGGTTTCTCCGTGATGCGGGTGCATGGCAAACTAATGTTCATGAGGTTGTCATACCAGGTTGTCTTTGTTGTCAGGGCTGGGGATGTGGGCAAACGCAGATGGGACACATTCAGGATTCCCCTTGGCACTTGTTGTTTACACAAGTCATGTGATTTACAGTTTGTGCTAGCTTTCAGTGATTGTGATACGTTGTGTGTGTGACTGCTGCCACTCCTCAGGGTCAGAGCTGCAATGTTGGAAGTTGTGTACGTGTGTTCTTCGTGTGTGACCTTGGCTTCTTCGTTGGTGTGTGACTATGGCCAGGATCCCATTGATTGTGGTGGATTTCACATCATGCCCATGTACGGCATACTGTGCTGTGTGTCAGACATTGACGAGTCTTGTTGACTGGCCATGTGTGATGGGTTTCTGCACCTTAGTTCCCACCACCACCCCTGGTATTGTCATGGGTGCATGTCCAATGTCACCAGTCCATGTGAGCTTCACTGCTGCACATTGGTGGAGATCAGGGTGTGTGGTGTTGAGTGTGTGCAAAAGTAAGTTGTTGTACGGCTAGACCCCTACCTCCATATTGGCCTTGGCTGGCAGGCCGTGCTGTTTGATTGGAGCTTGTGTAGGTGTGATGGTAGTTAGTTGCTCAGGACACATGGCTGTGGTTCACAGTGTGAACGACATCTAACTTTGTCATCACAGTGGGATTATAATGCAGGCTAGTGTCAGCACAATGTGGGGTCCCTGGGGGTAGTGCTGTGGTGGGTCTGTCTCTTGCTGTGTTAGTTGCTGTTCCTACAAGCTTGTGTGACATGTGTAATTTGGGCTCCCTCTCATCTAACAATGCCTGATTGTCCACATAGGGGTATCTGATCCATGAGTAACTTTTGTATGGCACTGTATACACATCTGTGTGGTTCGAATTCAGGCCTCCTCATGTGTTGTGTGGTTGCCTGGGGACACTGGCACACCCCCCATCACCTGTTGTGTTTGATATGCAGTGTGAGTCTGCCTGTTTGTGTTTGTGCCTTTGCACCACTGCATTGGCATATCTTGAGTGTGCCATTGGCTGTATGTTGTTTGGTGGCTTTCCCCTGCTGTCCCTGGGACTCCTAGGTCATCAGTCAGCACAATAATCATGGTTTGTATGTCCCATTGCTGCCATGGTATGGTATTTGTTCACCTGACATCTACAGTCTCCACAGGATATCTACATTTGTGTGTCCATTGGTGCAGATATGTGGGTCAGCATTATGATGGTCACTTCTGTCATTGTGTTATTTGTGAATGTTGACAATGTGGGCCCCCATGGGTGATGTTTGTATGCACATGGCCAAAATGATGTTTCAGTGACCAAAGGTATGTCTTATTTGCACTGCACTGTTTGCCTCGACCAATCTATGTTGCTATGGGACACAGGCACTACTATGCCACTGATGTGTTTGTTGTTGTGTGACCAGGATTCATCCATGCAGTTTGGCTTTGGCAGCTTTTACCATGACTACACTTCCCTTTTGGTCACTGTGGTGATGGGGCTTTAGGCCCCATTGCCACACTGTTCAAAATGTGCATCAGCTATGGACACCACACTTCCCTTTTGATCACTGTGGTGATGGGGCTTTAGGCCCCATTGCCACACTGTTCAAAATGTGCATCAGCTATGGAGTCCACACTTCCCTTTTGGTCACTGTGGTGATGGGGCTTTAGGCCCCATTACCACACTGTTCAAAATGTGCATCAGCTATGGATAGCACACTTCCCTTTTGGTCACTGTGGTGATGGGGCTTTAGGCCCCATTGACACACTGTTCAAAATGTGCATCAGCTATGGATTCCACACTTCCCTTTTGGTCAGTGTGGTGATGGGGCTTTAGGCCCCATTGCCACACTGTTCAAAATGTGCATCAGCTATGGATAGCACACTTCCCTTTTGGTCACTGTGGTGATGGGGCTTTAGGCCCCATTGCCACACTGTTCAAAATGTGCATCAGCTATGGACCCCACACGTCCCTTTTGGTCACTGTGGTGATGGGGCTTTAGGCCACATTGCCACACTGTTCAAAATGTGCATCAGCTATGGATAGCACACTTTCCTTTTGGTCACTGTGGTGATGGGGTGTTCGAGCCCATTGCCACAGTGGCCATGGTCGGCTTGCATTGTGGAGGCCACACACATTTCTGTGTGACACATGTGCTAGGGGTCACATTGTATGTTCAATGTCATGTTCAGTGTTGTAGGCATTTGACACAGACTACACACACTTGTCATGGTGTTGGGGGATGTAACCTTCTGTCATTCCTTATGTGGGAGTATGCTAGTTGTGTCATGCATTACCCGTCCTATGAGTAGGAGTGGTGTTAGTGGTAGGCATCCATCCCCCATGAGTGGGGATGGTAGTAGTGACAGGCATCCAGGCCCCCTGAGTAGGGGTGGTGGTGGTGGCAGGCATCTAGCCCCCCTGAGTGGGGGTGGTGGTAGTGGTAGGCATCCATCCCCCTAAGGGTGGGGATGGTAGTAGTGGCAGGCATCCAGGCCCCCTGAGTAGGGGTGGTGGTAGGCATCCAGGCCCCCTGAGTAGGGGTGGTGGTAGTGGTAGGCATCCATCCCCCCATGAGTGGGGATGGTAGTAGTGACAGGCATCCAGCCCACTAAGGGTGGGGTTGGTAGTAGTGACAGGCATCCAGCCCCCCTGAGTAGGGGTGGTGGTGGTGGCAGGCATCTAGCCACCCCTGAGTGGGGGTGGTGGTAGTGGTAGGCATCCATCCCCCTAAGGGTGGGGATGGTAGTAGTGGCAAGCATCCAGGCCCCCTGAGTAGGGGTGGTGGTAGTGGTAGGCATCCAGGCCCCCTGAGTAGGGGTTGTGGTAGTGGTAGGCATCCATCCCCCATGAGTGGGGATGGTAGTAGTGACAGGCATCCAGGCCCCCTGAGTAGGGGTGGTGGTGGTGTCAGGCATCTAGCCCCCTGAGTGGGGGTGGTGGTAGTGGTAGGCATCCATCCCCTAAGGGTGGGGATGGTAGTAGTGGCAGGCATCCAGGCCCCCTGAGTAGGGGTGGTGGTAGTGGTAGGCATCCATCCCCCATGAGTGGGGATGGTAGTAGTGACAGGCATCCAGGCCCCCTGAGTAGGGGTGGTGGTGGTGGCAGGCATCTAGCCCCCCTGAGTGGGGGGTGGTAGTGGTAGGCATCCATCCCCTAAGGGTGGGGATGGTAGTAGTGGCAGGCATCCAGGCCCCCTGAGTAGGGGTGGTGGTAGTGGTAGGCATCCAGGCCCCCTGAGTAGGGGTGGTGGTAGTGGTAGGCATCCATCCCCCCATGAGTGGGGATGGTAGTAGTGACAGGCATCCAGGCCCCCCTGAGTAGGGGTGGTGGTGGTGGCAGGCATCTAGCCCCCCCTGAGTGGGGGTGGTGGTAGTGGTAGGCATCCATCCCCCTAAGGGTGAGGATGGTAGTAGTGGCAGGCATCCAGCCCCCTAAGGGTGAGGTTGGTAGTAGTGACAGGCATCCAGCCCCCTAAGGGTGAGGTTGGTAGTAGTGACAGGCATCCAGCCCCCCCTGAGTAGGGGTGGTGGTGGTGGTAGGCATCCATCCCCCCATGAGTGGGGATGGTAGTAGTGACAGGCATCCAGGCACCCATTAGTAGTGGTGGTGGTAGTGGTAGGCATCCATCACCCCATGAGTGGGGATGATAGTAGTGACAGGCATCCAGCCCCTAAGGGTGAGGTTGGTAGTAGTGACAGGCATCCAGCCCCCTAAGGGTGAGGTTGGTAGTAGTGACAGGCATCCAGCCCCCCTGAGTAGGGGTGGTGGTGGTGGCAGGCATCTAGCCCCCATGAGTAGGGGTGGTTGTAGGGTGGTGTTGGTGGTAGGCATCCATCCCCCTATGGGTGTGTATGGCATTGGTGTTGAACATCCCACCCCTATGGTTCTGCTGTTGCTAGTGTACGTTATTTGTGCATCCCTATGTGTGTGTGACATATTTCGGGTACGTGTAGTTTGTTTGTATTGTTGGTGTTTGACTTACCGTCTGCGCCGTACGCGTCCGTGCCGGTCCCGGTAATAGATGTAGAGTATAGGTAGGACCTGCGCAATGGGATTCATGCTTGGATCGTCTTGGTCGGGTTTCTCGTGTCTTCGAGTCGTACTCGTAGCAGGTTTGTTCGTCTCGTAGCCGTGGATCGTCTTGTGGCGCGAAACGGAGCTTATGTACGGCTCGCCCGGATGCTCAAACGTGCCGGACGTAGCGACGGGTTCGGCGCGTACGGATTGCGCATCGTACTAGTCCGGCCGGAAGGTGCTGTGTATTTGCTTCTGTGCGGCTCGATTTGGCGTTCACGGATCCGGCTCGGGCGGGGAACAGGAGCTGGATTGGGTGAGTACGGCTCGCTCGGAAACTGGGTTGTTATACGCATCGTACTTGTTCGTCCAGACGAGTGTACGAATCGGTCGGGAAACACGCATTCGGCTTGTATTTTTTCCGGACGAATACTGTTAGGTGCCCTACCGGCCGAGATCGGAATCGACCCCAGAGAGGGAACATTTACCATTACTGGTTTTACCTTGTTGAGAGTGGGGCATTACATTGATTGTGTGCATAAGAAAATCTTTTATGAGTTTCTGATATTTCATATTCTACAAATCAATTTGGAAGGTGAGTTATAAACTTGTGAGGTGTATTATGTATTCGCTTTATTTTTAAACTTTAAAAATCATTCAAGAACTGTGATGTTTGAAATATATTTTTAAATGTAGAGATGTGTATTGTAGTTTGTTTTATTGTACTTAAATGTTGTTTGAAATAGATTCTGTATAGTAATATGTGTATATTGGAAGATGGATTAGTGATTATGGTAGTTTGTTTTACTGTGTGGATATGTACATTTGTAGTATGCCGCATCATTTTAGGTGTTGCTTTCAAATTGGAAGTGCAGTCTGTCAAGTTTTAAGGTGTGCATGGACTTGTGTCAGAAGTATGTTTCTACTTGTATATGTATTTTCATATGTCTTATACATTTGAAGGTGCATGATTTATAACAAAGATGTGTTGTTGCTTTTTATGTGGTGGGCTCAAGATTGTGAGTAGTAGTTGAATGGTGAAGATGCAGCACAAAAGTGTGGTTTAAAAGATGTTGAGATAAGGTATTAGTGATTAGACTACTTTTTATAAGTCTCTAGAGAGGTACAGTTGAAATACGCCACATAATTTTTGGTGTTTGCTTGAAATTGGAAGTTTGTTCTGTGAATTTTTGAGGTGTGCATAGTGTTGTGGTTCAGACATATGCATGCATGTTTTCAGGAATATGGTGAGACTTATAGCAGAGACATGTGAAGGGTTCCTGCTTTGTATTTGGCTAGGTGTAACATTATAAGTAGTTGTAGAATGATAAAGAAGCAGCACAAAAGTGAGGTTTGAGATATGTTTGTAGAGATATTATTTATTAGAGTAATTTGTATGAGTTTGTGGAAAGGTACATTTCAATTATACTGCATAATTTTCACTATCTGTTTGAAATTTGAAGTGTAGTCTGTGAAGTTTTAAGCTGTGGATGGTGTTGTGACTGAGGTATGTCTCTACTTGCAATGTATTATGGTACGTGTTATGCGTCTGAAGATGTAGAAAACACAGGTATACATCTATCTGTATATTACTTTTATATATGATGCTGCTAGCAAAAGGTACAGACATTTGCATGCATGCTTTTAGGAATATGGTGAGACTTACAGCAGAGACATGTGAAGGGTTGCTAGTTTATATTTGTCTAGGTCCAATAGCATAAGTAGTTACAGAATGGTGAAGCTGCAGCTCAAAACTTTGGTTTAAAACATGTTGCCAGAGGAATTAGTGATTAGGCTATTTTGCATGAGCCTGTTGAAAGGTATGACATGATTTTAGGTGTCTATTTGAAATGAGAAGTGCAGCTTCTTAAGTTTTAAGATGTGCATGGTTTTGTGACTGAGGTATGTCTGTACTTGCAGATGTATTTTCATATCTTCTATGCATCTGAAGATGCTAGATTTATAAAATACAAGTATAGATCTATTTGTATGTTTCTTGTATATATGATGATACTAGGGAAAAGTACAGATACATGCATACATGCTTTTAGAAATATGGGGAGACTTTTAACAAAGATAAGTGAAGGGTTGCTTTGCTGTTAGCTTTGCTCAATACCTGATTAGTAGTAGAATTGTGAAGCAGCAGCACTAGAAAAGTAATGTTTAAGATATGTTGGGAGAGGAATTAGTGATTATGGTACTTTATAATAGTCTGTGTAAAACTTCACTTGAACTATGCCGCATAAATCTAGGTGTGTGTTTGAAATGTTAAGTGTAGTCTGTCAAGTTTTAAGGCCTTTATGGTCTTGTGAGTGTGGTTATGTTTCTACTTGCACATATATTCTGATATGTGTTATGCTTTTGGCAATAGGTACAGATACAAGCATGCATGCTTTTAGGAATATGGTTAGATTTATGGTAGAGACATGTGATAGGTTGGAATGTATGACATTACAACGCAAACATTTACAATGCATGCCTTTACAACACGGTTTTTACATCGCAGCTACCATTACAACGCATGATTTTACAATGCATTCCATTACAACGCATTTTTAGAAACTACATTTACAACGCATTCCATTACAATGCATGCCATTACAACGCATACCATTACAACTCATAGTACTTTTAGGGCAACAGTAGGTTAAGTGTTGGATAGTGTACGGGTAAAAATTACTATTCCCACTCCAGTGACTGCAACAGTAGGGTAAGTGTTGGATAGTGTAGGGGTAAAAATTACTATCCCCACTCCAGTGAGTGCAACAGTAGGGAAAGTGTTGGATAGTGTAGGGGAAAGAAATCACTATTCCCATGTACCCCAAAACCCATACCCACCCTAAAACGTAAAAAATCTCCATTACTTACCTTATAATGCGTTGTAATGGTATGCGTTGTAATGGCATGCGTTGTAGTGACATGCGTTGTAATGGCTGCATTGTAATTGCATACGATGTAAAGGCAGTCGCATTGTAACAGCTGTGTTGTAAAGGTAGTGCATTGTAATGACTGTGTTGTAATGGATGCACTTTTAAAATCACCCAGGCACTTCCTATGTACTCCTGAAATCCCCCAGACATTACCCCTGCACTCATGCAATCACCAGGCATTACCTATGTACTCCTCTAATCCCCCAGACATTACTTCTGCAGTAATGCAGTCATCAATGTGTTAGCTATACACTGGTTCAATCACCCAGGCAGTACCCTTGCACTCCTCCATTCACCCTGTCAGGATCTATGCACTCCTCCAATCACTTAGCCAGTACCCATGCACTCATAAAATCACTCAGGCACTACCTATGCACTTATGCAATCACCCAGGTACTACCCTAGTACTCCTCCAAATATCCAGGCACTACCCTTGTTCTCATGGAATCACCCAGGCACTACCCCTGCACTCCTTAAATCACCCAGCAACTACCCCTGAAGTCCTTCGATCACTCAGTCACTACCTATGCACTTATATGATCATGCAGGCACTACCTTTGCACTCTTCCAATCATGCAGGCACCATCCCTGTAATTATCTAACCACTCAGGCAGTGCCCATGCATTTATAAAATTACCCAGGCACTACCTTTACACTTCTCCAATCACTCAGGCACTATCGCAGCACTACTCCAATCACCCAGCTAGTACCCATGCACTAATAAAATCACCCAGGCACTTCCTATGTACTTCTGTAATCCCCCAGATATTACCCCTCAACTCATGCAATCACCCAAGCATTACCTATGTACTCCTCTAATCCCCCAGACATTACCCTTGCACTCACGCAATCACTAATGCATTAGCTATACACGGATTCAATCACCCAGACACTATCCTTGCACTCCTCCAATCACCCTGTCAGGATCTTTGCACTCCTCCAATCTCTTAGCCAGTACCCATGCACTTATTAAATCACTCAGGCACTACCTATGCACTCATGCAATCACCCACACATTACTCATACTCTCCGCCAATCTTCCACTCATTACCCCTGCATTCATGCAATCACCTAGGCATTACCCATACCCTATTTCAATCACTTAGGCAGTACCCACGGACTTATAAAATCACCCAGGCACTGCCTATGCACTTCTCTAATCACCTAGGCAGTACCTCTGCACTCATTCAATCACACAGGCACTACTTGTGCAGTCATGCAATAACCCAGGCACTACCCTTGCAGTCTTCCAATCACCCAGACACTATCACATGTTTCAGCAGTAGGTCTTACCACATTACTCCAATAATATATACATATGTTTGTTCCTTTTCCTAGCAAATTTATACATAAAAGTAATATACAAATAGATGTATAGCTGTGTTTTATATGTCTATCAACATCATATGCATGATATGTATCAAAATGTCTATGTAAGTAGAGATATACCTCAGTCAAAAGAGTATAAAGGTTTTAAAACTTGACAGATTGTACTTTACATTTCAAACACACACCTATATTTATGTGTCATACTTGAAGTGTAAGTCTCACCATATTCCAAATACCATATATGCGTATGTGTGTACCTTTCTAAATTGAAAGGTAATTCTTTAGTAATAGATGAGAATATTTGTATATAATTATTTTAATAATATTAAATAATTTTTTGAATGTTTTTAATTTTTTTCCAGATATTCTCCATTATTATTAAGAAAGATTCAGTATGACAAGAAAAATTGAAAAGAAAAGACAACGAAGAAAACAGTACTATTTAAATCAGAGAGAAAAGCAGAAATTAGATGAAATACAACATGTGACAATGAAGAAAAAAACTTCTGGTAAGAGAAGTAAAGAATTTGTTAAAAGACTTTTAAAGAATGTTATGAATTTTCAAAATGGGGAAAAGAGAAAGAATAGTTGTACAACCAATCAGAAGAAAACAAAAAAAGGACAAATTAATGGAAAATCAGGTTATTGGAATATAATCTATGTTGAAAAAAGGATGAAAGAATATAAAAACATTAGGAAGAGAATGTATAAAAGTAAGGTACTACAACATTTATTGAAAGATTGCAAAAAATATAAAAGAAGATCACCATTTTACAAGAAAAACAACAGATTGAAAGTGTAGTCGAAAAGGCTTTTGAAATGAAAAGAAGATTGGTTATATTAGTATTGAAGAGAATGAAAACATTGAATAAAACAATGAACTTTATGAAAGAGAAAAGTAAAAGAAAAAGACTGGTTAATAGAACTAACTTTTGCAAAACCTTTCAGGAGAATGGAAGCACACTTCTAGTACTGAACCTTTTTTACTGAAGAAAGCTATTTTCAACAAAATACATTAGTTCATGCAGTTGATACCAGTGGTCGTTGTTATGAGGTTAAAAATGGTTGTCCAATTGAAAAAGAAAAGATGGTTCCTAGAAATGTGGAAGAAGTAATATCTGAAGAAGTTCAAGGGAGACGTACACAAGCTCCAGTTTATAAGTGGGATTGTAGTAGTATTTGAAGTATACGACAGGAATCTATTGATATATTACAAAATTTCGTACGAGATTATGCAAAAAAAAGTGTTAAACAGAAGATTAAGATGTTCCAAGGACTAGATTCTTGTAAAGTGAGAAAATATACTAACTTGCAGGGTCATTCTCTGGCTTGTCTTTCTAGAAAAGTGTGTTGAAGTACTTTTCATCATTTAGGAATGTTAGCAGTACATCACTCAGAAATGCAGAAGTTAGTAAGAAGATTGTACTATGTAAAAAGTCCTGCATTATCTTTAACTGAAATAA
Source organism: Calotriton arnoldi (assembly GCA_963921515.1). NCBI lineage: Eukaryota > Metazoa > Chordata > Amphibia > Caudata > Salamandridae > Calotriton > Calotriton arnoldi. The sequence continues at coordinate 60,808 of CAWUFW010017356.1, forward strand.
ACACTGCTCTTTTGCATTGTTCAGTATAGGATGTAAAAAAAGTTTCTTTTTTTCCCCTAATTTTTTTATTTTTATTTTATCACCAGCAAATTGAGTACATACAAATTTCATGAGAATAAAAAAGAAAATAAACAGCAACCTTAGGAGTAAACATATGACATAAAAGACTGCAACTTAAACAGGTTACAGAATAACGAATTCATAATGTAGGAGACAATTACGAATAAACTGAGAGACTGAGCATCTATCTTTCCAATATTCCGATAGAGTACTAGTAGTGTACTTTACATTTAGTTTCCTTCCTTCCATCTTTTAATGGGGGCCCAGATGTTTTCCCCCAATCTTCTTGCTCTCTGGCCCTTTTTTTCATATACCCCTTTTTCTAAATTATAGGTGGCTAATAGCCTCCCTAGCCATTGCTGAAATCCGGGTGCTAAGGGATCAACCAAGCTGAGGCAATACATATGATGGCAGTCACAGCTATAAAAAGAAAATGACGGTGGTCCTCTGGTGCATCATTGTTACTGACTCCAAACAATATAAGTTGTGCTGTAAGGTTCATTTTCATATTCAGCTATAACTTCAGGAACTTTTCAATTTCACCTAACCAGGTACCTAATAAAGGACACGTCACAAACATGTGCACCATGTAGGCATCAGTACTATTACAGTGGGGGCATGTGATCCCATCCTGCCCACCCCATTGTGCAATTCTAGCCGGGGTATAATATAATAAAACCAGCGTTTTGTAGTGTTGTGCATGTAATCCTGCAGAAAGGAGCACAGTCCTTCCAAGTTCCAGTGAATCTAAAAATATATCATGCGCTGTGCCCAACTTCTGTTCCCATTTAGGCCCAAATTTCTCGAGGTCATCATGGGTAAGCAAGATCAATTTTGAGTAAATTTAGCTGATTGTGCACCCTCTATCACTCCGAACCGCATCCACAACACTATTATTGTTAAAGCCCCTTGTGCCTCCCTTCTTTTGCGTTAAATAGCTCCGGATTTGTAAATATTTAAAAAAATCCCTAGTGTGTATCCCGAATCTGACTTGGATATCACTACATGATAGCATCCCCCATGTGTCTAGCAAGTCTCCTATCGAACAAATACCTGCATACTCCCATCTTAACATAATATTATCCCTAAAAATCTCTGGTATTGTTGGACTTTTAAAAAGTTGTGTATAATAATTCAGCCTACCAAACCCGATTTTTCTTTTGACAGCCTCCCAGATCTTAAAAGCAGCATGCAAAGTTTTAAATCTGACCTTTTTGTAGTAGCTTGGCTCACTGTAATTCAAAAAGCAGCCCTGAGAGGCGTCATCTATCAGTAGCTCATACACGTCTTCTGTCCCATACAGGTTCCTCTGCTCTTCTGTTTTCCCACCCAGCAACACCCACATGTATTGTAGAGCGGCGGCCCAATAATACAGTCTTAGATCAGGAACCCCCATCCTCCTTTCTCCCTTGCTAATGTCAAAAATGTTAGTGCCCTTCTAGTCCTGCCATGCAACCAGATAAACCTATTGAGCATGTTTTCCATCCCTTTGAACCAGCACTTCCCAAACTAGAGGGGGATAGCCCTAAAGAGATATAATACCTTGGGAAGAAATAACATCTTGATTACGTTACATCTACCTACAATCGAAAGATGAAGATTGTGCCACCTGTCGAAGTCATTTTTCACTTTCCTTATTACTGGGGCGATATTTACCTCCACTATTTGCTCAAGGTCAGATGTGATGTTTATCCCAAAATATGTGGCCATATTTGTGACCCGTGTATCCTCCAAGATGACCAAACTGTTAGCAACTATTTGAGTTTTCTGCTGGTTAAGCTTATACCCTGAAATTAACCCAAATGCTACAGCTTCTTTACCTATTGCAGTAACTGCAGTCTGGGGGTCAGGTGTAACAACCGCCAAGTCGTCCGCATATGCGAGAATTTGTTTCCAGCTCCCGAAATCTCATCGGTTTGATTGTTCCATTCCCTTCAATTCTTCGGATCAGGGGGTCGATATATATAGCAAAGAGTAACGGGGAACAGGGACACCCCTGCCTAGTTCCCCTTGTGATCTGTATTGGTTCCATGTAACCTCCATTTATTCTAACACAGGCCACTGGATTCTTATATAAACCTATGATTGCTTTGATGAATCCTTTTCCTACCCCAAACCATTCAAGGATGCCCCACAGATAGTCCCAGGAGACCCAGTCAAACGCTTTCTCAGCGTCGAGAAGTATAAGTGCCATAGGGTCTCCTGAGGCGGTTGCGGCATCAAATAATGTTATTACCCTACGCACATGCTCGGTAGTTCCTCTGCTGGGTATAAACCCAAGCTGTCTGGTATGATTACTTTACTAATGATTGGGCTGAGTCGTGTAGCAAATACTTTCGAGAAGATTTTGGAATCACTATTCATAAGAGTGATAGGTCTATATGAGCCTAGTTCCTGCGGAGGTTTACCTTTCTTTAAAAAAATGACTATTGCTGCTTGGGCCCAAGTCTCGGGTATAGAGCTCCCCCCTTTCACCTGCCTGAACGTTTTTATCATGTCCTGTTTTAATAAATGGAAAAAAGTTTTATAAAATTCCAGGGGGATCTGATCGGGCCCCACCGCCTTCCCCGATGGAAGATTCTTCAGGGCATTATATATTTCCTCTTCTGACAGGTTCGCCTACAAGACTTCTACATCATTAGCGGTGAATTGCTCTATTTGGATATCATTCAAATACTCCCTGACAGACTTTCGTAGCGGGTCAAGTTCCTCCTGATAAAGTTCACTGTAATATTTATGAAATTCCTCCCGTATACCCAGAGGTTCTTTGACAAAATTCCCACCTTTATCCTGTATCTCGACTATCTCCCCATCACCCTCCTCTGCCTCGTCCGTACTGCCAACATATGTCCCACTTGCTCGCTAAGTTCATAGCACCCCTGGCGCCATGCCAGATATTTCTCGGCTACCTTGGTCACTGAGATTCCCCTGATTTCTGCTTTAGTAACCACTATTTTATGTATTCAGCTCTCTAGGGGCGCCCCTAGCGCTATTGCCCTGGTCAATTCCTCTTCCAAGTCTGCCAGTGCATTATATAACGTATTTGCTCGTTCTAATTAATTTTTTCGCCATTGGGCACTGTAGCTGAGCGTCTGCCCCCTGACCCCGGCTTTAAATGCATCCCAGACTATTCCACTGCTAGCACTGTCCCTATCAATTTCCCAAAAGCCCTTGATCCAGGAACTCATGTGAACAATATAGTCTGGGTCTTTCAACAAACCTCTCTCAAATGTCCAGACTGACTCTTTTCTTTCCACCACCCTGAAATTAACCGTTAATACTAATGGATTGTGATCTGACATCACACGGGGGTACTTTTCTATGGCGCTATCTGCGGCTAAATGATAAGAAGTAAAAAACGAATCTATTCTTGCTACCATTTTATGCGGCGCAGAATGATATGTGCTCCCAGGATCAGATGCTTTGGTCTGGGTCCAAATAGCCACTAATCCGTTATCTTGAATCAACAAGAGCAAAGCCCTGCACACCTTATTTTTACGACCTGTCTATTTGCCAGTGCTTACAGGAGACACACATCGAGGGCTCAAGGGGTAAATTAATGGAGCAGCTTGGATATACTCTGGTGGCCAACATGACACAGGGTGCTAGGACTAGAGGTATTGCTATTCTAACCTGTAGGAGTGACATAAGGCGGAAGGACTGTCAGGCAGATATACTTGGAAGGTGGGTGTTGGCAGATTGATGCTGTTACAGACATAGCTTTACCCTCTGTTCCGTGTATGGTTCTACGGGTGATGATCCAGAGGTCTTGGACTCAGAGTTAGCCTCACGGCAAGCACCAGTTATATTATGTGGCGATTTAACCATCAATGGCCTGGGCATTAGGTGGGGGGGAAGCACTGTTAAAAAAGTTTCTGATGATATACAGTTTCGTTTCTTTGATCCTGAAGAGGAGTGTAGAGAAACTGAGAGTTTGATAAGTGTAGGTGTTGAAGAAGAGGTGGAAGATAGTACTACTGAGAAGTTTGCAGAAGAAATTACAAAGTTTAAGGTACTTTCTTGTGAAAAACAAACTATGGAGGTCATTACGATGGCGGACGGAAAAACAACCGAACGCCATGGTAGCGGGAAAACACCGCCCGCCGCTACCGCGGGAAAACCGACGGCTAGATTAGGATCCTTGGCGGTAAAAATCCAACCGCGGCGGAAAGGAGACCCGAGAAACCGCCGTTCGCCTGCGGAGAAGGCCCAAACCCGTCCGCGGCGGTCGGTTTCGCAGCGGAAACAGCCCAAATGACCGCAACCACAGCGGAGACACCGCCATCGAAATTATGATATTCCCGACATCCCCGCGGTGCAGTGCGCTGTTTCCGACCGCCGCCGTCGACAACATCAAAGAATCAGTGAGACGGCGGAAGCGCCGTAGCCGAGCCACCACTGCGGACGCTCCGTTAAAAAAATGGCGGTCGCTAGAAAAACACACAACATGGCCACAAAGTGCACTAACCAAACAAGGCATGCACCCAAAAATAGCTAACACAGCCCAAAGACACACCCCCATGGTAAACTCCAAAACTACAAATCCCTGGTTCACACACACACCACACCTGCTACCAATACCCCATCCTGACACACCCACAGGCACCAGTATAAATCCAGCCCCCAACATACCTCAATCCTTTGCAAAACTCCACAACTGAGGGGACATCCACCACAGATGACAGGAGAGGCAAATCTGCACAACACACACACATCACCACCACTTCCACACCTGCACCTCTAACACCTTTGCACAGCACACACCATACACATCACAACCACCACTACCACTTCCAAACCTGCACCCTAAACACCCTGACACATCACACACCATGTCACCACAGAGAATGCCCAAATTCCCTCACCTAACAGGTAGGCAGCCATCTTTACAGGGAGGAGGGTGGGTGTTTGGGAGGCCTGCACTACAACTCCCACCAGGCCCCCTTGTCCCACAGCTGAGCAGGATGGAGCACTGCCCCCACCCAGAAGCATGCCTCAGCCATTGTGTGCTACACCCTCACCTAACAGGTAGGCAGCCATCTTTACAGGGAGGAGGGTGGGTGTTTGGGAGGCCTGCACTACAACTCCCACCAGGCCCCCTTGTCCCACAGCTGAGCAGGATGGAGCACTGCCCCCACCCAGAAGCATGCCTCAGCCATTGTGTGCTTCACCCTCACCTAACAGGTAGGTAGCCATCTTTACAGGGAGGTGGGTGGGTGTTTGGGAGGCCTGCACTACAACTCCCACCTGGCCCCCTTGTCCCACAGCTGAGCAGGATGGAGCACTAGTACCACTCATAGGCATGTGACGTCTGTGCAGCCGCACATGACACCATGCCACTTAGTCCACAGTCACCACACAAATAATGCAAAACAGTTGTGTTGTAGTCACCATGCACAAGTCTCTGTTCAAAATTGACCCACATTGTGTACACTGTGCCAGGCATCACACACTGCAACACTAACAACGATCATGCTGGCCTGCAGCAGTGTCTGGCCGTTTGTATGGCAAAGTGCAAATCAACCATGTCATACCACAGTGTTGCAATGTAAACAGTGGAAGTGCAGTGCACCCAAAAACTACACTGCAGCTGGGATTCACAATGCTAAACTAAGCACATCCCAAATGTCCTGCAACGCACCCAGCTACCACAGTGCTGCACTGAATTGCAGAACAGCACCTTGTCTGAATTAAATTGTCAAAGGTGTCTTGTTTGGACCACCAATGTGTGTATGCATTGACAATGTTCACATCTCACACTGTCTGTCTGAACAGTGCTGGTATAGTCTGGCCCCAAAACCACACATTGTCTGCACAGGGCTGAGTACATCTCACACACACACCACTGTTGACCACAACATGTCAGTGTATGGATGCCCTGGAACAACTGCTTCACCAAGTACTGTGCTCATGTTCTCAGGTCCACAAATACCATGAAACCATGACAGTGTGGAAATGTATGCTGGGTGAGATCTTCACCCTGCTGTATGTCACCACTGTGCTACGAGACTATACCCCTTGCCCTATTGTGCCTTCAAATGTCGGGGGAGAGAACCCCACAGCCAGATAGCTGGGACAACAGTGATGGTGGGCTATACCCCATGACCAAATGTAATCTGAAATCAAGGGGTACAAAAAGTCACACACACATCATGCTCACCACATGCACATTCCATCCAAAGATTTCTACCAAGTCACATAGCCATGTCATTGCTCACCTTCACCTCAAACGGTAGCTAGCCATCTACACAGTGAGACAGTGTAGTGTGTTTGGCTATCCGTCCCACAAAATGCAACATGCATGCTGTTCCACCACTATGGAGGATGGGACACTACATCCCCAATAAGAAGCATGTGGCAGGCAATGTATGCTACCCACCCAACTCACAGGTAGGTAACCGCATCTCACAGGTCGGGGTGTGTGGGGCTGGGAAGCTTGCACAACAACTCACACGGGCCCACCTGACCGCCAGCACACAAGACCCATTACTTCCTGGCACCAACATGCATGTGTCAGTCATTGCAATGTACACTTCAAAAGAACTGGCATGTGGACATATCATGCTGACTTGTCCCACACTGGACCAAGATGGAAGCCCGTCTTGGTCCAGTGTGGGACAAGTCAGCATGATATGTCCACATCCATCTTGGTCCAGTGTGGCATGTGGACATATCATGCTGACTTGTCCCACACTGGACCAAGATGGAAGCCCGTCTTGGTCCAGTGTGGGACAAGTCAGCATGATATGTCCACACTGGACATATCATGCTGACTTGTCCCACACTGGACCAAGACGGGCTTCCATCTTGGTCCAGTGTGGGACAAGTCAGCATGATATGTCCACATGCCACACTGGACCAAGATGGATGTGGACATATGATGCTGACTTGTCCCACACTGGACCAAGATGGAAGCCCTCTTGGTCCAGTGTGGGACAAGTCAGCATGATATGTCCACATCCATCTTGGTCCAGTGTGGCATGTGGACATATCATGCTGACTTGTCCCACACTGGACCAAGATGGAAGCCCTCATCATACACACACAGAGAGGTCTCTCAAATACAAGGAAAACACAGCAAACACAACATATCAACAGCCACAACATGCAGCCAGATATGCATTTAAAAAAACATGTTGGCATAGGACACCAGGCCTCTCAATGCACAACTGCACACCCAGATAGTATTGGCAACTATAGTGTGCACACACCTAAGAAAATGAAACTGTGACAGCAACCAAAGTGTGAATGACTGAAACACATGTAGATGGAACTCCGAGCACAACCATGCACACCACTACATGCCATCTGACAGTAGCAGTGGCCCAGACCACCTAGGATCTAATTAAAGCAAACTTAAGCATGTCTGGAATTGCAAATACAGATATCTACACCACATTGAAAAGGTATGCATGAAACTACAATGGTCACTCACTGTGCAGAGTAAACCTCTGCAAGGGCTCTACAAGTGACACATAGGCGTAAATGGATGACATATGATTGATCAATAACAGGATGCGAACATGAGACTGTCAATGTTAAAAAATTATATTGTGCATGTCATGTCTTGACAACTCCCAATATGGACAAGTAATGCATGTACCACAACAGCTTGTAATGCATCACTGGATGTCGGTCAATGCAAATTTGTACAGTGAACAACTGCTGGATGTACAAACAGTTGATGTAACACTGCTAACACAAACTTTGATGGGTGCAACACAATGACCATTTCTCATCTGACCCACAGGTGACCAAGAACTCACTGCAGAGGATGACACCACCCTGCAGAGCCAGTCCCCTCCCCGGAACAGAGACAACTGGATGAGGACTCCCTGGATTCGGAGCTCCACGCTGGCCCATCTGGTGTGGCAGGCCGCAACCAGTCCCAGGCACCCATTGTCCCCCCAACCACATCAGCTGCAGCCCCTGACCATCCTCTGACAGCTGCTGTCACGGCCTGTGTGTCAACCACTACCACCACCACCACCACCACAGCTGTCCGCAACACCCTCCCTGCCCCAGGGGTTGAGCAGCCCACCACATCGACTGCGGAGGCCAGGGAGAGGATGCAGCGGGCCAATGTGAGGACCGGACAGGACAGTGGCAGCAGTGCAACTGGTCGGGACAGGGTCATGCAGAGGGGGACTGATCCTGGGACGGAAGCCCTGGGCCACATCGACAGAGTCTTTGGGGCCTACCAACAGGCCCAGGGACGAATGGGCGGTTAGAGGAAGAATCTCGGGAGCACCTCCTGCTGCTGAGGTCCATGGACACACGCATGGGACAGATTGTGGACCTCTTGGGGCAGCTAGTGGCGGTTCTGAGGGACAGGCAAGCGCAACATTCTACCCCTCCGCCTCCCCTGTTGGGTAGCAGGATGACACTTCATCATCCTCCCCTGCGTCCACAGAGGGGGTGAGTCCTCAGACACCACTGCCCCTGCAGCAGTGGCCCCTCCAGTCAAGCGCAAGAGGGGCCGTCCAAGGAAAGGCCAGGGGGACTCACGTGCCAAAGCACCTGCCAAACGCTAGTCCCCGAGCCAGCCATGATGGCAGACCACTGCACCACTGCATTGACCTTTTGGACTATCCTTCACCACACTGCCATGTGAATGGCATCTATCTGTTGGACTGGGTCTCCACATCATTGTGGGGACTACTCAAGTATCTCATCTACCATGACTGTCAACTCACTTCTTCAATTCCCCCCTTCACATCTTCTCCACCCTTGCATGTCACAGTTGTAAATAAATACACCTTACACACATGTTGTTGTGTCTGCTCCGTCTTTAATACAGGATGTGCAACCTTCACCGTGTAGGACATGGTCCAGGGGAATGGAATGTAGGTAACAAGTGAGATGCTGAAGGGACCTAGGGAAAACCGCAGAACAAGAGTCACTTGTATGGGTGTGGCATTGCACACATCACACAACACTTGTCAACAAGGTACTCAGATCTACAAACTTTACACAGAGCAACAGTCACCATAAAGACATTCTGTATCACACTAACCAATCACACATACATTGGCAGGCAGCAATGAGTCAACACCAAGCTGCAGTCAGCAAGCTCACATACACCCACACAGCAACAGCAACACCATCAGACCTTTTTGTCCCTTCTACATCGTCACTCACCTTCAAGTGAAGTAGCGGGTGATGAGCTGTCCACGCATGTCGACCCCTTCCTCCTCTCCACTGCCCTCGTCACTGGATCCGGGTTGATTTGCAGGCGGCGGCCTTGGCTGCTCATCATCGTCATCCAGGATCAGGGGTATTGCCTTGCAAATGGCCAGGTTGTGGAGCATGCAGCATGCCACCACTATCTGACACACCTTCCCTGGCGAGTACATAAGGGCACCTCCAGTACGGTCCAGGCACCGAAATCTTGATTTTAGGAGACCAAATGTCCGTTCTATCACACGCCGTGTCCTCCCATGGGCATTATTGTATCGCACATCAGCTGGCGTGACGGGATTCCGCAATGGGCTCAGCAACCACGGGCGGTTCGGATATGCCGAGTCACCTGGGTGTGAGAGACACAGATTAACCTTGCAGTCCCAAAATGCAACACAACAGCATGTCACACACACACCACTCTAATCCATATGCATACTCACCCACAAGCCATGCACGCTCAGGAAGCAGATTGGCCATCAGCTGAGGAACAATGCTGCGGCGCAAGATGTGGGCATCATGGGCTGAGCCGGGAAACTTGGCACACACGTGTGAGATGATCATGTCCGCCAGGCACACCACTTGAACATTTACCGAGTGTGAATGCTTCCTATTGCGGTAAACCTGTTCACGTGCCTGTGGTGGCACAAGCCCAACATGTGTGCAATCAATTGCACCAATGACATGGGGGATATGTCCAAGGGCATAGAAATCGCCCTTCACAGCCACCAACTCAGGCCCCCTGGGAAAATGGATATATCTGTCTTTGTACAGCATCATGGCCGACAGGACAACCCTTCCCACCATGCTGAACATCGGCTGTGACATCCCGCCTGCACTTGCGACCGTGTGCTGGAATGAGCCTGTTGCAAAGAAATGCAGGCATGCCATCACCTTAGATGTTGCGGTGAAAGCTGTTGGATATGTCCGACGTGGCTGCATGTGGGGCTCCAACATGGCACATAGGTTCTGCAGGGTTTGTCGGTCCAGCCTGAATTTGCAGATTATATCCTCATTCTCCATGTCTGCCAGGACTGTGAACGGACGATGGATATTGGGCCTCCTCCTCCTAGGACAGATCACAGTGCACAGATGTCAATGCAGAAGACCATGAAATGTGCATCACATCAATTTTTTCAACAGACACATTCCCAAGTCTTACAACATGCACCATTAACTGACAGGGCACTTCACAAGTAGGTACACATCAGGCACACTACTCGTACACCTGTCCTCTTACCAGCAGCAATTATCTGTGCACCCCTCCGGCTCATTCGCATGCACAGTGTGATATACTAACAGATATGTGTGCATACCTGTGAGTATGACCCCCAGCATATGTTACTAATTGCAATACTACCCGAACACACCATGTTGCTGGCCCTGATACAACTACCAAAACACGTTGCACATGGCACACTTCAACTACACACTGACCACCGGCTGAGCGTGGGGGACACGTGTGTGCATGTGCATTGGACAATGTGCCAGTTGCTGATGCCCCTAGTTCAGAAAATGAGACGACAGTGTGCGTTACATTGCACACACAGACATTGACCATTATCTACATATGCTATGCAACACATTAACTGGACAGTCTACATTTCATTACACAGCACATGTGACATGTGCGAGTGTATGTGCCCATGCAATGTACTGGCGACCCATATATGGTATGTGTTGGTGACTTGGAGTGACATGTCCCTTCAGTGCATTTGCCCTCATGAGGATCCTTCAATTGTTGAGACACTGGGCACTGTACATGTTGGCCTATGCAGAGAGCTGGAGGACATGTTAGGTGCAGCACAGCTACTCCACAACTCCATTAACGCTCACTGCAGGCACTGTCTGGCAGACATATGGCGGTGCCTACTGCCTGGCCCCTGTGGTGTGGCACCGCCCATAACCCAGGCACGATCGCGGGTGACACCGCCAGATATGTATGTGACAATGGCGGTCACCATTCACCGCTACCCAAATCACGGTCACTCCAGGCACTGTCTGGCAGACATATGGCGGTGCCTACCGCTTGACGTCTGAGGTGTGGCACCGCCCATAACCCAGGCACGATCGCGGGGGACACCACCAGATATGTATGTGACAATGGCGGTCACCATGCACCGCTACCCAAATCACGGTCACTCCAGGCACTGTCTGGCAGACATATGGCGGTGCCTACCACCTGGCCCCTGTGGTGTGGCACTGCCCATAACCCAGACACGATCGCGGGTGACACTGCCAGATATGTTTGTGACAATGGCGGTCACCATTCACCGCTACCCAAATCACGGTCACTCCAGGCACTGTCTGGCAGACATATGGCGGTGCCTACCGCTTGACGACTGAGTTGTGGCACCGCCCATAACCCAGGCACGATCACGGGGGACACCGCCAGATATGTATGTGACAATGGCGGTCACCATACACTGCTACCCAAATCACGGTCACTCCAGGCACTGTCTGGCAGACATATGGCGGTGCCTACCGCCTGGCCCCTGAGGTGTGTCACCTGCATGGACCATGCCCTTGCAGCCAATGGGAAGCAGCCTCGCGGTAGCCTGATGCGAGTTTGAAAATCGCGGTAGGCGTGCACCACCCCCGCGGAGGCGGTCACTGGAGGCATTCAAAAGCTGCACCACCGCGGTAGCGCGCACATGGACCCTACGGTGTGTCACCGGCATGGACCATGCCCTTGCAGCCAATGGGAAGCAGCCTCACGGTAGGCATGCACCGCCACCGCGGAGGCGGACATTGGATGTATTTGAATGAGGCAGACCTGGTACACCAATAGCAGCACCCTGGGACCACTGACACAGCCCCAGGGGCCTATATATGTGTGGGAGGGTGCCCCACATTCCGACAGCTACCAGGGACTGCTGACTGACAACCCTCCACCTGCTGCTGCTGCCTCAAGGGACTGCTGGCTGCCACCCTGCACCTGCTGCTGCTGCCTCAAGGGACTGCTGGCTGCCACCCTCCACCTGCTGCCTCAAGGGACTGCTGGCTGCCACCCTCCACCTGCTGCTGCTGCCTCAAGGGACTGCTGGCTGCCACCCTCCACCTGCTGCCTCAAGGGACTGCTGACTGACAACCCTCCACCTGCTGCTGCTGCCTCAAGGGACTGCTGGCTGCCACCCTCCACCTGCTGCTGCTGCCTCAAGGGACTGCTGGCTGCCACCCTCCACCTGCTGCCTCAAGGGACTGCTGGCTGCCACCCTCAACGTGCTGCTGCTGCCACATGTCCATTGTGATGTCGAGGACTCATAAAATCCGTGCCAGTCCCTTCACCAGTGAGGAGCTTGGGGTCCTAGTAGACGGGGTGCTTGCACAGTACCCAAGGCTTTATGGCGGCCCTAATGTCGTGGTAAGTCTCCCAGACTGTGAGTGAGAGTGCAGGGTGTGCACACGTGGGGTGGAGGTGCTTCGGTATGTGTCAGTGGTTGTGGGGCTCTGACATGCACTGCCTATCATGTTTACTACAGCGGGAAGGGCTTGGTGGGCTCTTTCACATGTTACCCTGCATGCCTATCCTGAGTAGAGGGACATGTCCTGTAGTGTCAGCCATACAGTGCAGCTGCATTTTGGTGATGCAGGAGTCTGGCCAGTTATCGTTTGTGTGAATGGCTGTGTTGCTCCAAATTAACCCGCTCAGTGCCAGTCCACCTGCCCTGCACAATCCCCGCCGAATGCCACATGTCCACATCGCTGCATGTACAGTGTGTTCCATGTGTGTTTGGGTCACGCCTCTTCATCTAAGTCCCATCTCTGCCATGTAGTTTGCACAGGAGCAGGCGTGGGAGAAGGGTGTGTGTATGACAGTTGTTGTCACTCTATGTGAGTTCCAGGACACAGTGAGGCTTTCACAGGGCTAGGACACTTAGGAATGCGTAGTGTTGGACACAGTGAGTCCAACAACAAGACACATGTTTTGCTATCTTCTCTATGTGTAGTTGTAGGTAACTGCAGACAGTAGCTGCAGCCAGACTACACGTTGCTTGCTGTGTTGGTATCCTGCATGTGAATGGGATGTGGAGGTACTGTGTCCACCATCGAACATGCATGCCTGTACGTCTGATTGACCAATGACATTGCACCATGTTCACAGCAATTGTTGGCTATGTGACAGTTGTAGCTAGAGTTTTGGATGAGTCACTGTCATGCTACTGCATTTTCGTTGTGTTGTCATTGTGCATTGTGTCACTGGAACCTCACCCCTCTTGTCTCCCATTGCCTGCAGCTGAAGGTCCACCAGCATAAAGCCGTGTGGAGGGCCATTGCCTCCAGAGTCCGGGATCTGGGTGTGTCAAACCGAAGGCGCACCCACTGTCATAAAAGGTGGGACGACATCTGCCGGCTGAGCAAGAACGTGGCCGAGATGACGCTGGGGCTGCTCCCTCGGACTGGCAGGTTGGCTAGGCGCAGCATGACACCACTAATGGCCCGCATCCTGGCTGTCACACAACCTGAGCTGGACAGACAACTGAAGGAGCATCAGCAGCGAGCCAGGGGTGAGTATGTGTTGCAGGCTGCCTTTGGCTGGGAGTGGGTGCATGTGTCTACAGAGTATGCAAATTGTCAGCTGTGTGACGTTGGTTGTGTGGTGCAATGTTTTGGGAGTGGCCTCAGTGCTGGGTGTATGTGCCATGCTTTTTCCCAAACGGTGCTTCATGAAGTGAGTTTTAGCACTGTGCATCTCTCTTACATTTGGAGTTGTGGCCTTCAGGTACCTTCTGCTGTGGGGTAGTGTGTGAATTCAGATGGATGGGAATGCCAGTGTGCCAACTGTGAATGCGTTTCAATGAATGCGTGCAATTCCAGACCTCAGATGTCTGCCAGTCAGACATCTGAGGCCAATGTGCAACAGTAGATGTGCCCATGGACTCGATATGGTGGATGGCATGTGTGCAGGGTCATTGTGGGCTGGTATGTTGTAGTCTGTGTGGTCCCCTACTGCTCCACACATGTAGGTGATGTGCACCATGTCGTGGTGTTCATCCTTGCCAACATCGGGACAGTGTGTGTGCACAGGCCATTTTGGGGCTGTGTCTGATGTGAGCCAACTGCAGGATGGTGTGCTGTGTGAGTCACCTGGGGCACTTATGGCAGGATGTGTGGCGGACATGCACCGTTGTGTTGAGATTTTGGGTGGCAAGATATATGTGTGCACATGGTGGCATGCAATGTGCTGCACACCTCTTTCTAGGATGCAGATGTATTGGCACGTGTTAGTTCTGTTGATGCTACTCATCTCACAGTACTTCTCTCTCCTATGCAGCAGCTCCCATATGTGCAGAGGGAGAGGGGACGGATACCAGTGGTGAGGCTTCCAGTGCAACAGCCGCACCGGAGCAGACTGACACAGATGTGACCAGCGCCGAGGAGGGGGACAGGAGTCTGCTAGAGGATTCACAGCTGGAGACACAAAGCTCTACCTCATCTGACGCCAGCGGTGACACATCCATGTTGGGGGTACAGGGAACAGGGAATCGGCCTCCTCTTCCGCCACACAGCGTCCAGTGCCCAGCCTCCCTTCAACCTCCACTGGTGCTGCCCGTGTCCGCACGAGTAGGAAGGGAAGAGTCACCTTCACCCCAGGCACAGCTGCCCCAGCCCATGTCAGCCCTGCTGCCCTCAGTGCAGAAGCAGTTGAGCTATTGCGCCAGCTGTGTGTGGGGCAGACAGCACTTCTCAATGCCTTCCAAGAGCACGACAAAAGTTGGGGCAGGTTATAGCTTTCATGGAGGGCTTACATTCAGACGTAGGTGGGCTACACCGGACTGTGCAGTCCTTGTCATCAACTGTGACAGCAGCCCTGCAACAGGCACATAGTCAGGGAGCGGCTCCCAGCACTCGGTCTGGCCCCGTGTCACTGTGCACCTCTGACGACAGTGACAATGCTCAACGAACCCCAAAGTCCCGATACAGAACCCGCAGCACACAGGAGCAGCAGCAGCCCAAGCGTACTAGGGTGCAGACACCATCCCCACATAAGAGTAAGGCCACCCCAGAGCGCAGAGAGAAAAGCCCATCAGGCGACAGCAAGGGCCACAAAGCAAAGAAAAAAGCATCAGGGTCACAAGCCTCACCTTCCTCCCCTGCCAAAGACTCCCTGTCCCAAAGACGTCTCGCAGAGGCAAAAAGACAGTTTCCACACCCACTGAGAAGGTGTTGCCTGCAAACATTACACAGGATGAGGGCCCCATGGATAATCCATCCTTGACCTCCACTCCCATCCCAAGCCCTGTGAAGCCAGCATGGGAGGACACTGTAGGGGGCAAAGCTGGTGGACAGAGGGAGGCAGGGCGGCGGCAAACACCAGGCAAGCGCACAGCGGGATCCAGCATGTCCCCAGAGGGAGGGTCACCATCCACACCAGAATCAGCTTTGGTGTTGGGGTCACCTGTTGTATCTGCCCCAGTTCCCCTCAATCCCCAGACAGGGAAGCCTTTCAGGATCCCCAAGAAGTGGAGAGGCACCCCTCCACAATCTCCGGCACACACTGTGTCTCACCAGGGCATGAGTCCACCTCCCCGGGCCACCACCCCACCTGGTCCAAGCAGCCCCCCAGCTACCACATGCACAGTTGGCTCTACCACAGTTGTTACTCCCACTGCCCAGGGTAGTCCTCCAACTGACCCCAACACACAGTCAGCTCCAAGTCCGATAGACAGCCCCATCTGAGTGGTGGTCACCCTCACACACCTGTCTGTCCACAGGGGTGCGTGTGATGCCCATTGTCACGCCCACTCTGTTGCTGGGCATGGCATGGTAGAGTTGCATACATTCCCTGTGTAGCTTCTTATGTCACTACTCTGCACAATGTCTTTGCCTTTTTGTTCACTGCTGTTTGCCCCTTGCCTGTGCAGCATCTCATGTACCTCACCTGCACATTGGACTGGCCACTGGCCTTGCTGTTCACTGCTGTTTGCCCCTTGCCTGTGCAGCATCTCATGTACCTCACATGCACATTGGACTGGCCACTGGCCTTGCTGTTCACTGCTGTTTGCCCCTTGCCTGTGCAGCATCTCATGTACCTCACCTGCACATTGGACTGGCCACTGGCCTTGCTGTTCACTGCTGTTTGCCCCTTGCCTGTGCAGCTTCTGATGTTACTACTCTGCACATTGTACTTGCCTTGTGTTTCACTGCTGTTTGCCCCCTGCCTGTGCAGCTTTTCATGTAAATACTGTGCATATTGAAATGCCCACTGGCTTTGCTGTTGCCCAAATTTGTTGTCTCTATATGCAAATTGTGAATAAACACAGTTGGTCCTGCAGTGAGTTGTGTCAGTGTCCTTCCTGAATAAAGTTGTTTCTGTGTGTGCATGGTTTACTGTGTCACAGGCTCAGTATGCCACTTCAACATTGCCAATGGGTTGTCTCACATTCCATTTTTTTGCAGGGGTGGGAGGCACTTCATTTCTACATGCCTGTGATACTTATGGGTGCAGTGCAGGTGGTTGGCAATGAAATCTTGTTGTCATCTTCCTTCTTGGCTCATGTTATCTATGGTGGACACGTGTCAGGTTTGTGGGCAATGGCAGCACAGGGTGGGAGTTTGGGCACAGGCTTACAGGCAGGCAGGCCAGGGTCATGTGGTCTGTGTAAGCTTCCTTTATGTGTGCCAATCAGTGTCGGTGTATGGACATCTTGTGGTGATGAGTTATCCAGGTCCCATGACTTACTTCCAATGTGTGCACTTGGGTGGTGGAGAAGTGTATGGTGTGAAGGGGGTGACTTGGTTGTGACTGTGGATGTGTGTGCACCTGTATTGTCAACTAATGCCATGTGTGACCCTGGAGTGGTGTGCCTGTATGTGTACTTGTTTAGCCCTGTGGTTGTGTTTTGTGCACATGGCAGTATTGTGTGTTGCTGTTGTGGGAGGAGGTATGTGTGACATATCCTATTTGTACTTGGCTGTCATGTAGTGTGTCACTGTGTGTTGTGCAGCAGACATTGTCTTGTCCAGTATTTGGATGCCTATGTGTGGCTGGTCAGTGTTTGAGTTCAGGGCCTTCCTTACATCCCTGTGCCTATACATGGGTGTCCTTGCTGTCTCCAGGAGTTGTTGCATTGGGGTGACCGTGGTTTGTGTTGACTGACTGTGTCAGCCATGTGTGCTGTGATGGGCTGTGTGTGTTCTCACATGTGTCTTGTCTTGCATGTGCATCACACATGCTTGATGGTTGTGTCACTGCCCTTCCATTTGTGGGCACCTCACTTTGGCTTTCCTATATGTTGTCCTCCATTACTGCTGGCATGTGGTGTGTGTATGTAGCTGTGAGTCAGGGTGGTGTGTGTGTGTGTGACTTGTCAGGTAGTGTGTGCAGTGGAGTGTTTGGTCCTCATCTGTGTGTGTGTACATTTTGTGCCTGGCCTCAGTGTTCTTGGCTTGTGTGTGATGTTGTTGTGGTGTGTGTGTTGGCTGGGGCCTGGGCTTCTGTGCTATGTGTTCCTTTGCAAAGGGTCCTGCTGTGGCTGTATATGCAGTTGTTGGGACGTGGGGCATGGTGTGGCTGTAGTTGTGTGGTTGTTGTGCAGGAGTGGCACTTGTGAGGCACATGCTGTGTCCCTTCAGGGAGGTAGCTGGTGTGTTGTGGATGGAGTTGTGGCTCTGTGCGATTTGTACAGTGCCCTTGGCATGCGCTGGCCCTGTGCTCTGCGTTGTGTGCATGGTTTCATGCACACTGACCGCGGCGGTGACGTAACCGGGACATTTGTTCATGAATGCGGTACATGGGTGGGCAGTATGTGGCAAGATGTTTTTGTCACAGGTGGGACATGTGTGTGTGCAGTGATGGCTGTGTGCCTGTCCCCACAGGGGTGTGTGGTGTTCCCATGCGATGTTTTTCCACCCTGGAGCTGTGTATTGTGTTACTTGCACTGTTGTGTCTGTACGTACCTGCGGAGGCATCCGCGGCGGTGGATAACTTGCAGGTGGTGTATCATGTACAGCACCGGGAAGGCGTGTAGGGCAGGATCCATTGAGGTGTGTCCCAGGTGTTTCTTTTCCGTCTCCGCTGTGATGTCTCCGCCGTCTTTCGCTGTGCGGTTTCTCCGTCGTGGTGCGCTGCCCTGTTTCCGGCATCGTGATATCTTCGGCATACGGGACGTCATTCCGCACGGCGGTGTGTGGTGATTGGCTCACTCCGCCGCTGTGGCAGGCGCACTTTGGTGGCGGTCGGCGTCGCACCGCAGCGGGCGGGAAATGTGCAATGTGTGGCCATCCTAATATGGCGGGCGTGGAGACCGCTGGCGGCGTGCGGTAAATGGGTGTTACCGCCACCGCCGGCACCGCGGTCGTGTCTCCGCCCGCCATCCTAATAGGCCCCTATGTTTGTATTTGTTGTCGACGTACTCACTATAGAAGTCAAACGAGGAATGTTGATGTGTAATTAAAAAGTGAAAAGGAAAACAATGATAAGTGGGAGCAATTTGGAGCTTATTTGTTGGTGGAAGGTCATTTTGAGTTGGGTAGTGATCAACGTATTTGTAAATATTGTTACAACAAATTAGAAGAGAACAAAATGCCAGCTAGAGCTGTACATAATAACCTAGAGTTGGTAGCTATTCCTCTGGAACTGGTAGATTTAAATACGTATGAGTCCATTCTTATTCAGTCTGTGCACTCGTTTCAGGCTATAGTTCGTATGGACCCTAAAACAGGTAAGCTGCCTCCAACAGATTTACAAAGAGGTTTAAAAGTAAGAGTTGTGTATTTACCTTTAGATTTAAAAAAAAATATTGAAACTGTTGGTGGAGAGAGAGAGGAAAGTGAACCTGTAGGTATTCTAGTTAATGGTGTACCAACAAAGAGTCGGAAAATATGGCAAGAGTTAGTAGATGTCACCAAACTTCAAAAGGCTACATTATATCTTGTATAAAACAATATTTATTATAAAAATGTATATGTGGAAGAACAAGAAATATCTTTACAAGATAAAAGAGAAATTTCAACTGGCCAAATAGAAAAAGTGCACAACTCCAGGAGTGAAGAAATTTATGAACATTATAGTATACATCCTCTACATTCAAAAGAAGTGATAGGAAACACTATTGAATTATTCCAAATGAAGAAAGCGAAAGGAACTCCCATGAGTGTATGGAAAAAAAGTTTAGAAGCTCGTTGTTTTCCACAGCTCTTCCCCGCTGGAAAAGGTGGACGATATGATGAACGACCAGTACAGATTCCAGCTTCAGAATATCGTACAACAAGATTGTACTCAGAAGATCCAAGATTTCGACAGTGTATTCCATATTTATTTCATCTTCTGTTTGAAAGTGGCTTGTCTGGACTTTCATATGCAGTGAACCACATATTAAAAACAGGAGTTAATCGTACACATGTTTCTGCAAAGGAATTTTTGGACAAAGTTCAACAAAGAGATGTTCATTTAGAATCTCAGTTAATTAATTTGATGGTGTGTCAACGTGGTACTAATGAGTATTGGTATCGTCATCACGGAGAACTTAAATGTATGTTAAGAAACTTAGGAACCCCTACGTGGTTTGTTACGCTTAGCTGTGCTGAATACACATGGGACGATTTACTTGAATTTCTATGACAAGCAAATTCAAATGTAAAAAACATTGAATTGAAGACAGCTGGAGAACTGTGTTCCTTGGATCCTGTAAATGTGTGCAGATATTGTAATCATAGGTTTAAAGCTATGATGTCTTTTATCTGCAATAAAAATAATCCACCTCTTGGAGAAGTTATTGATTTCTTTTGGAGAAAGGAGTACCAAGCCAGAGGTGCTCCTCATATACACATGCTATTATGGATCAAGATTGCACCTAAATTTGGAACCGATTCTGATGAAACTGTTTTGTCTTTCATTGAAGACTATGTTACCTGTGCCATTCCAAAAAAAGGAGGAGAAAACAGCTTAAGACAACAAGTTTTACGATTTCAAAGTCATCGATGTGGAAAATATTGTCGACGGAAATACACGTCAAAGGGAAAATTTTACACAAAATGTCGTTTTGGATTCCCACGTCCAGTAATTTCAAAAGGAAGATTCAATAGTTTCATATCAGCAGTAAGACATACTATAACTCGAAAATCTCCGAAGAATACTTACAACATAAAAAGAACTGAAGAATCAAAGTATATTAATGACTGCAATGCAATCCAGTGATTTTGTCATTCTGGAATGCAAACATGGATATACAGTATGTTGCAGATAATTCGATTGCTGTTGCTTGCTATGTTAAGTCATATATAACCAAATCTGAAAAGACAGAGTTGAGAGAACTGTGGGAAGAAATTTCACAAGAGAAGACTCGTAGTAACAAATTGTACAGCTTTAGTTTGAAGATGTTTTCCCATCGAGAGTTTGGATCCTATGAATGTTCGGATCGTTTGACCTCTGCAAGTTTATATTCAAAGTCAAGAGGAATCATTTGGGTAAGTCTAGGTCTTGCTGCAACACGAAATCGAGTATTGAAATCTCTACAAGAAATTGAATACTTAGCATTGAATGAACCGGAAAGTACAGATATTGTTAAAACAAATATGTTGGATACGTACTATCCCAAAAGGAGTCAACATCTGGAAAACATATGTCTCTACGAAGTACTGCAACATTACAGGTTTAAGAGAAATGTTACAGAAAATATAAATGAAGAAAAATATACAGTAATTGGATCTGATGGATGCTTGGTAAAACATGCCAAAGGAAATATTATTAACCACAGGAAACTCAATTGTGAAACTCCAGATAAAAGGGAATTTTTCTATTTAGCACTTCAGCAACTCTTCAAGCCTTGGCGTAGTGAAATGGAATTACTTGGAGATTTTGAGTGCTATGAAGATTCTTTTAATGCATGTAAAGATAGCATTCAATGCACAACTTTCCAACTTATCTACAAATGTTAAATGAAGAGATTGAACAAGAAACTACTATTGCAGCTGAAATAGCTAGAGACAGTTCTCAAGATAGTCAAAGTTCTGCTCCACTAAGTCAAGATCCACTAGGACAACTAATTCTTGAAAATGAAGTAGCAATAGCCATGAATGAAGTAGAAACTGCAATGCAACAAGCACAACGGGATATTATTGAGTTGGGAAACTTGGAAAAAAAATTAAATATTGAACAAAAAGAAATATATCAGCAAGTGACACAAGAGATACAGCATGGTTTACTGCATGAAAAAAAAAGAATGCCAATGCACATCATTTAAACCTATTCAAATGTACATCATTGGGCAAGCTGGAACAGGAAAACGTTTCTTAATTAAATTTTTGAACAGTTATCTACACAAAACCACTGAATCACATTTATCTTGTGTTGTAACCGCTCCAACTGGGTTAGCAGCACACAACATTAAAGGGATTACATTACATCGATTACTCAGGCTACCAGTTGAACATGAGAATAAGTTGGAATATCACAAGCTATCTGGAGAAGCTTGTTATGAAGTTTCAAGAGTACTCAAGAAAATGAAACTTCTAATCATTAATGAGGTGAGCATGGTCTCAAAATTAATGCTTGCCTTTGTACATTTAAGAATGCAACAGATTTTAAAAACCAATTATGATGTTCAATTTGGAGGAAAACATGTAATTCTATTTGGCGACCTACTACAACTTACTCCTGTAAAAGGACATCCTGTTTTTAAAACACTTCTCCATGAAGACACTAAGAAATCTTTAGGAAGTATTGAAAATGTCAACATTTGGTCTTATTTTGAATATAAAGAACTTATTAAGAATATGAGACAAGCAAGTGATGAACATTATGGAAACATTCTTCAAGAGATAAGAATTGGTGTTTTGACAAAACATGGAAAAGAAGCTTTACAAAGTCAGCTTTTAATGAACTTGTTTCCAAATGAAAATATAGCACCTGAAATAATATACAAAAAAATTGGAGAAAAGAAGTCTATAGTTTGCCTAATGCCTACACTGTAAGAGTGTTCTACATTCAATCAAGAACTTTTGAAAGTGGAAAAACAACCAATACTTAAAATGGAAGCTATCAATAAAATAGAACATGGAGTTACTATTCTTCTCTCAGAGAAATTACAGTCAAAATTGGATTCTTTGGAAAAGTCTGTATCTAAGACTGCTGGTTTAGAAAAGACTTTATATGTATGTGTAAACTGTCGGGTAATTTTACGGCGTAATTTGGATGTAGAAAAAGGTTTAGTAAATGGAGCAATGGGAAAAGTTGTTGATTTTGTTAATTATCAGAACAGAGATGGAATTGAATTTTTGAAGATTAAATTTGATCAGATTGAAGAGGTAAAACAGATTGGACGTTGTGCTGTTCGTTTTTTGCTTGTAAAAGACTTGTATGTTCATAGAAAACAGTTTCCTCTTTCTTTAGCATATGCAGTAACCATTCATAAATCTCAAGGTTTAAGTGTAGACAGTGCTTTGGTAAATATTGGAAGTACAGTGTTTAAAGAAGGCATGGCATATGTTGCATTGTCTCGAGTAAGAACATTATCTGGTTTGTATTTGATTGATTTTGATGAGGAAAAGATTAGTGCTGATGCAAATTGTGTAAGAGAGTACAATCGGTTAAGAAGACTTTATGCTCCTAACTTAGGTGAATATCCCATATATGAGAAACATATAGTATGTCCAAAATGGAAATATGACAAATATTTCACTGAGATTCAAAAAAAGAAAACAATTCAAGAGAATGATGAAACTGCAAAGAAAATGAAAATGGACACAGTTGAGGATATTGTAGGATACCAGTTAGAAAATAGTCCACGTATCAACCGCTACCCTAATGTAATTGTGAATGTTGTGTTTTATCTAGAGGATCTTCATCATAAAATTATGGAAAATCGAGAAAAAATATTCTGTTCTTTATTACATTATATTTTTCTAAAGTTGGTAACTGATACAACTAAAATCCATACTGCTTCTGGCATACGGCATCTTTTGGATATATGTACTGGTTCTTCGCAATTTACACTTAATATACAACAAGATGCACAAGAATTTCTTATGTTTATGCTTACAGTATTGGAAGATGAAGGAATAGAAATTGAAAATTTGTTTGGACTGAATTACAGATGGGATCATGAATGTGAAGAGTGTTCATTTTCTTCTACCACTGAAATAGACACTGAACGATTCATATACTTGACGATACCAGATTGCAAATCAGTGTCTTTTAACAAATTAGTAAAAACAGCTAATCAAGATATGAAATGTTCTCATTGTAAATCAGAAATGTTGTCAACATTATATATAGAAAGGTATGGAAAATATGTCATTTTAATGCAACAACGTTGTAGAGAAAATGGAACAAAATTGGAAACCAAAATTAAAAAGTTTGTGGCAAGTCAAGCATCAATTTCAGGAAGACCTTTTAAAGCAGTGGCTATTATTTTCCATGATGGGCCTACTACAACATCTGGACACTATACTGTGTATTTAAAGTGCAATAAAGGGTGGACACACTGCAATGATGCTCATTTGGAATTCAAATGTAGGCTGCCTTATGAATTACCAAATTCATATCTTATATTTTTGATGCCAAAGTTTTGAAAACATCATTCAGCCTATTGGGAAGATGTGAACACGAATTAATGAGTTTATTTTGGATATTTTCAATGCAAATGGATTTGGAAACATTATTCGGCCTATTGGGAAGATGTGAACAATTAGTGTTTGGATTATTGTTTGTGCTAATTGATATTGCATTTCGAAAACTGTGTTTGAAAGAAGTGGTTTATATATTTGATGTTTATATTATTCACAATTTAAATGAGAGTGTATATTTTACAAAATGTACTTGACAGAAATAAAAGACTTAGGGGCCGATTCCGATCTCGGCCGGTAGGGCTCCGAATCGGATTCGGCTTTACCGGATCCGATTCGGAGCCCTGTTTCCCGACCGAACCGTACACGGGTCCGGCCGAGCGAGTACGATGCGAAATCTCCGACCGACTCGTCCGGGCGTCCCGACCGCTCCGACCGACTCGCTCCCGGCTCGAACCGCTCCGACCGACTCGCTCGGACTCGACTCGCACCGCGCAATGGAGACGTTTCCCGGCAGGGTAAGTACGATGTGCGCCGCGAGCAGTCCGACCGAGCCGCGCACTCCGGCTCGTAAGAGCTGTCGGAGCCGTACTTTGGGGGTCCGTGTCGGACCCCCTGTACGCGTAGCCGCGCGAGTCGCACACAGGGGGACCCATGGGTCCCCCTACCTGTGCGTGTGCGGCGCGAATCGCTTCGCCGCGTACCCGCTGTAGGGGCGCCCTTGTCCGACTCGCACCCATTGAGTCAATGGGAGCCCGCGTACGCGTTGTACGACCGGCTCCCATTGACTTCAATGGGAGTCCGACCGACTCGAGTCCGATAACATACGGACGCATCGTACTCGTTCGGTCGGACTGCACGGGTCCGATTCGGTCGGAAATCTCTCCGGGTCCGGCTCGGTCGGAGAAATTTCCGGCCCGAATCGGAATCGACCCCTTAATGTGGTTGAAGAATGTAATTTAGAAACTGTAGATAGGTAAACAGATAGTTATACTTGTTCTAAATAATGCTCTACATTGATTTTTTTTTTTTACAATCTCATTGATTGTTTTTTTCCCCCGCTGTTGTATGATGATCTACATTGAAATCACTGTGTATGGTGAAATTCAGTAGAATCTGAGAACAGCAAAAAAGGGAAACTGAAAATGTTATGTAATTCTAAAATTATGTTGTGATCTTAAAACTATAATATTATATTCAATAACAGTTTTTCTTCTTTTTTACAGAAGGTAAGGGTGAAGTTTGAAAAGATTTTAAATTCAGTTTACAACAAAACTACTGTAAAATAGTTTCACTGAGTTTTGTATCTACATTAGTAAAAAAGGTAAGATAAAATAATGTAATAATCAATCAATCAATCAATCAATCATGTCACTTATAAAGCGCACTACATACCCGCGAGGGTCTCAAGGCGCTGGGGGAAGAGGGGGGTGGTGCTGCTACTGATCGAAGAGCCAGGTCTTGAGGAGTCTTCTGAAGGCCAGTAGGTCTTGGGTCTGTCGGAGGTTGGTGGGGAGGGTGTTCCAGGTCTTGGCGGCGAGGTGGGAGAAGGATCTGCCGTCGGCGGTCGTTTTCCGGATGCGGGGGACTGTGGCGAGGGCGAGGCTGGTCGAGCGGAGCTGGCGGGTGGGGGTGTAGAAGCTGAGTCGTCTGTTGAGGTAGGCTGGTCCGGAGTTGTGGAGTGCTTTGTGTGCGTGGGTGAGGAGCTTGAAGGTTATCCTCTTGTTGACAGGGAGCCAGTGCAGGTCTCTCAGGTGGGGTGTGATGTGGCTGCATCGGGGGATGTCGAGGATAAGGCGTGCAGAGGCGTTCTGGATGCGTTGCAGCCGTCTCAGGAGCTTAGCCGTCGTTCCTGCGTAGAGGGCGTTTCCGTAGTCCAGCCTGCTGGTGACGAGGGCCTGGGTGACTGTTTTTCTTGTTTCGGTGGGGATCCACTTGAAGATCCTGCGGAGCATTCGGAGGATGTTGAAGCAGGATGAGGAAACGGCGTTGACCTGCTTAGTCATGGAGAGGGTGGGGTCGAGGATGACCCCTAGGTTGCGTACGTGGTCGTGGGTGGCGGGGCTGTTCCCAGTGATGTTGGCCACCAGGAGTCGTCCCAGGCTGAAGGGTTGGAACCAAGGATGAGGACCTCCGTCTTGTCCGAGTTCAGCTTCAGGCGGCTGGTCCTCATCCATTCGGCGACGGCCTTCATTCCTTCGTGGAGGTGGGCTTTGGCGGTGTGAGGGTCTTTGGTGAGGGAGAGGATCAGCTGGGTGTCGTCGGCGTAGGAGATGATGTTGAGGTTGTGCTGTCGGGCGACGTGGGCGAGGGGTGCCATGTAGATGTTGAACAGCGTTGGGCTGAGGGAGGAGCCTTGGGGTACGCCGCAGATGATCTTGGTGGCCTTGGATCGGAAGGGGGCGAGGCGGACGCTTTGTGTTCTGCCGGAAAGGAAGGATGTGGTCCAGTCCAGGGCCTAATAAGCATGATAATATGAAGTAATGTTTACAGCTGCTTTTACTGCACTCATCCATTCCTTCAAACACTACCCATGCACTCATGTATACAGTTAGGCACTATTACCACACTCCTCCAATCACCCAGGAAATATCCATGCATTTCTCCAATCACCTACCCCGTACCTATACATTTATAATATCACGCAAACATTACCCCTGCACTAATACAATCACCCAGGCACTACCTATGTACTCATGCAATAACCCAAGCACTACTCTTGCACTCCTCCAATCACCTAAGTACTATCAATGCCCTACTCCAATCATCAAGACATTACCCCTGCACTCAGGCAATCACCCAAACATTACTCAAGCATTACCTATGCTCTCCTTCAATCACCCAGGCACTATTCCTGCACTTATATTGAATTGAATTGAATTGTGTATTTATAAAGCGCAACTGTCACTCCGAAAGGAGCATCCTGGCGCTGAGCGGGTGGAGGTCAGAGTATGCAGGACGAGGTAGAGACCTATATGAGCGATCGACAGAGTTCATCTGGGGCTTGAAAGATCCACGTCTTCAGTGCCTGCCTGAACTGTGTTTCTGTTTTCAGGAGCCTCAATTGAGCTGGCATGAGATTCCATGCTTTGGCACCTAGAGAGGCTACAGCTTTCCCTCCCTTGGTTTTACATCTAAAAGAGGGAGGCTTAAGGAGGTTTGCCGAAGAGGATCTAAGGGTCCTAACCGTGGTGTATGGGACAAATCTGGCTGACAGATATGTGGGACCAAGTTTTAACACTGCTCTAAAAGTAATTAAGAGAATTTTAAATAAAATTCTCTTATGTAGAGGCAGCCAGTGGAGAGTTTTGAGCGCCGCTGATGCAGATGACCTGCAAGGGAGTTTCAGGACCAGGCGGGCTGCCGCGTGTTGGACCATCTGTAATCTCTTAAGTGTTGATTTGTTTACCCCTGCCAAGAGACTATTACAGTAATCCAGGCGTGAAAGAATCAGTGCCACGGCCACTGTCTTCCTCGCAGAAAGGGGGATGAAATCAAAAAATGTCTTTAATGTTTTGATTAAACTGAAGCAGGTCCCAGCTACCGTCAAGGCATGCGGTCGGAAGGAGAGAGAAGTGTCAAATTGCACTCCCAGATTTTTTGCTACTTCCACAGTGGAAGGGGGGGCTGTAGCTTCTTCCGGCCAACAGAAACTTGGTTGGAAAGGGTTGTCTTTCCCTATCAAAAGGATCTCTGTTTTATCTGTGTTGCACCTGAGATGGTTGTACTTCATCCACTGGATGACCTCTGATAAACAGAGTTTAAAGTTTGATTCTGCAATGGAGGAATCTTTGTCCAGGGATAAGATCAACTGAGTCTCGTCGGCATATGACGTTACTTCAATCTCAAATGATGAGATCAGGGAAATGAGGGGAGCCATATATAAGTTAAACAGCAATGGGCTTATAATCAATCAGGCATTACCCATGCGCTCCTCCAATCACCAAGGCACTATCCATGCACTCCTCCAATCACTCAGGCACTACTGTTGCACTCCTCCAATCACCCAGGCACTATTCCTGCACTTATATTGAATTGAATTGAATTGTGTATTTATAAAGCGCAACTGTCACTCCGAAAGGAGCATCCTGGCGCTGAGCGGGTGGAGGTCAGAGTATGCAGGACGAGGTAGAGACCTATATGAGCGATCGACAGAGTTCATCTGGGGCTTGAAAGATCCACGTCTTCAGTGCCTGCCTGAACTGTGTTTCTGTTTTCAGGAGCCTCAATTGAGCTGGCATGAGATTCCATGCTTTGGCACCTAGAGAGGCTACAGCTTTCCCTCCCTTGGTTTTACATCTAAAAGAGGAGGCTTAAGGAGGTTTGCCGAAGAGGATCTAAGGGTCCTAACCGTGGTGTATGGGACAAATCTGGCTGACAGATATGTGGGACCAAGTTTTAACACTGCTCTAAAAGTAATTAAGAGAATTTTAAATAAAATTCTCTTATGTAGAGGCAGCCAGTGGAGAGTTTTGAGCGCCGCTGATGCAGATGACCTGCAAGGGAGTTTCAGGACCAGGCGGGCTGCCGCGTGTTGGACCATCTGTAATCTCTTAAGTGTTGATTTGTTTACCCCTGCCAAGAGACTATTACAGTAATCCAGGCGTGAAAGAATCAGTGCCACGGCCACTGTCTTCCTCGCAGAAAGAGGGATGAAATCAAAAAATGTCTTTAATGTTTTGATTAAACTGAAGCAGGTCCCAGCTACCGTCAAGGCATGCGGTCGGAAGGAGAGAGAAGTGTCAAATTGCACTCCCAGGTTTTTTGCTACTTCCACAGTGGAAGGGGGGGCTGTAGCTTCTTCCGGCCACCAGAAACTTGGTTGGAAAGGGTTGTCTTTCCCTATCAAAAGGATCTCTGTTTTATCTGTGTTGCACCTGAGATGGTTGTACTTCATCCACTGGATGACCTCTGATAAACAGAGTTTAAAGTTTGATTCTGCAATGGAGGAATCTTTGTCCAGGGATAAGATCAACTGAGTCTCGTCGGCATATGACGTTACTTCAATCTCAAATGATGAGATCAGGGAAATGAGGGGAGCCATATATAAGTTAAACAGCAATGGGCTTATAATCAATCAGGCATTACCCATGCGCTCCTCCAATCACCAAGGCACTATCCATGCACTCCTCCAATCACTCAGGCACTACTGTTGCACTCCTCCAATCACCCAGGCACTATCCATGCATTCCTCCAATCATTCAGTCAGTACCCATACACTTATGCAATAACCCAGGCACTACCCATACACTCTTTCAATCACTCAGGCACTACCCATGCACTCTTGCAAACACCCAGACATTACCCATGCACTCCTCCAATCACCTAAGCACTATCAATGCACTACTCCAATCACCCAGACATTAGTTCTGCAGTCATGCAATCAACTATGCATTAGCTATACACTCCTCCTGTAGTGTAGTTCCTATTTCCCTAATATGCTCTGCGCATTGGAATAATATAACCTATAGGTTTGACATAGGACTAAGGTCGGTATGTCCCTATCGATTATATTAAACTTAATTACTTGTGCCAGCTAGCTCAGAGGCCACTAGAAACTCCTTGAGAACAAGAAGGGAGTAGTTTCTGGCAACCGAAAAACATGACAACTTTGTTTCCCTTTAGAAGCGGAACACGTCTCAGAAACGTGGAAACAATAGATAACAGTTTCACTCATTCAATCGTGCATGCTTAGTTTCTGCAGAGTTACACAGAAAGGAAAGACGGGCGTTTCAATAAAAAGGATTTTATTGAACAGTCTTGTTTCTCGTGTAAGAGATATGTGCTGTTATGATCACAAGACAGTATGCAAGATAAATAATGTACAGCGTAAGCAGTGGAAATAAATAATACTGTGCTAGCATTATCTTTTAGCATATATTCACGTACATAAATAACATGAGCTAAGAATGCGAGTACTCATACGATGCGTCTCTAAGCTAGTTCTACCCCAATGTACCTAACCTAGTCTAGGTGTAGGGAAGAGTAGAAGTAGGTGGAGTATTCTCTAGTATGGTAGACTAAGAGTATGTTTAGTCTAGTATGCCATGTCTAGTATGCCAAGTCTAGTATGCCAAGAGTCCCTCTAGGATCTAGTCAGCTCCATACCTTGAGAATGAGAGAGGTGGGAATCTCCTGCCGGATCTGGAACTCCAACACCCCGCGAAGGGAGTCAGACCACTGGAAGCTGGATTCGTCTGCGTGCAGGAATGACAGCGTCTTCTCAGTGCGTCAGGCCGGGATACGGGCTCCTCTGAAGTCGAGGTCTCCTCTAACTTGCTTGGGCAACGGAAGGTATATTTATACCTGGTAGGTGTCGTGGAATGTTAGCATTGACGTGAAGTCGGACAGAGGAAGACGTCAGGAATGAACCCTTAAGGTATAACGGTTCATACATAATAGATGAGTTCTTGGAGAAATCATTAGTCCTGTGCTAGGGGAACTGCCGAAGCTTAAGGGTCTGGTTTCTAAGAACTCGTTGTGACGTTAGGGTGGACGGATGTCGGTGACCATGCCTGTATTTGGAGTGCACGGTTAATGCCTAAATAAGGACAGGGATTCTATGCCTATATAAGGGCAATGCGAATTGTGCCTATATAAGGACATGATTCAGGAAAACCTATATACGGACACCTAAAGCGGAATACAACACCCACTCCATCTTCGATTGAACGATAATACTAAATGCTAAACATTTTAAATGCTAAACATAAAATTGAGTACCACATATTGCTAAAAACATTTCTAAAAGCATTTTAAAAGAAGCTCAAAACTGTTGAAATGCTATAGGTACTGTACATTTAAAGCATTGTTTTCATTCTAAGCATATAACGGAAGTAGAATGCAACGTGAATGAAACAGTAATATATACATATGATGAAATGGTCGATAAGTTATTAAAATCAAAGCCATTGCATATCATAGAATTAAATGAAATGTTAGACAAATAAGGTGATAATGTGTCCCTGGAAGTATTCAAAGAAGTCCGTTTTATAAGACTAGTTCTACTGTAAGCAGATTGTTCATTTGCCATGTCATTTCAAAAATTTAAAAAGAAAAAAGTTCAATTCTGGGAAAAGTTCCAAGTTTAAAAAATAGGAAGGCCAAATTTCATTGTTGCCCTGGTACTCTGTGAGCCGAATCAAAGTCAGTGTATGGGTCTGGCGTAAACATTAGATCATCTATTTCCGTAGCCAAAATATCGTCCACCGAAGTTGGCGACATTTGGAACACCTCGTTCAGAAGGTTAATTGCACAGAGATGAGAAACATCGCCTTCAGCAGAAGATGCAATGTTCGCGTCCGTTGTTACCTGTGTGCCCGTTGATCCATCTCGTACCTCAGCAGCAGCCGGAAGCGTCTGTGAGATCTCAATGAATGCCGCCATCAGGATTGGAAGCTTCTGGGGACAACACACAGCACGGGCCGTTATCGGGTCCAGCAGAGTATCGATATCCGTTGGCATGACTGATGGGAGTGTTAGACAGGTGTCTAGCATGCATTCTTCACCGCAAAACAGGCAGCGTAGAACAGGTAAGATGCAATCTTGCCAGATTGGTCTGAATGACAGGAACCACGTTGTATTAAGTTCCCGTAGACGAGGCATGCCCAAAAGCTGTACTATTCGCTCACGGCATTTCCGTTCAAGGAGGGCTCTCTCCACATCGCTCGTAGTGATGTTGGCGAACAGGCTTCCCATAGCATAGTAGGAGGAATAGAAACAGAATTCCTGCAACAAGTGCTAGAATTAACGGCACACCACCAAACACCGAATGTGCAAAGTTTGGGATGATTCCGAGGACAGCCTGGAAAGGTGCTAATAGTCCGGAACAGATGGTCTTAAATACATGTACAATTCCGTTTGTATCTGACATGTTAAAGATACGTCCTATCATTTCTACGAAATGTATAGGGCAGTTTGTACGAATTAAAGCTTGTATCTCAGCCGAAGTCCTTGCAACTTGTAGATCATAGGTTTCTTTGGCCGAGGTCAAAGGCACTGATTGTTGTATAAGCATGGCTTTCATTCTGCTTAAAGTATCAAATCGTATAAAAGAGACATTCAACGAAGGCCATAGAGGTGACTCCCTGACTGTGTCTATTGGGGCAAACAATACTTGCATACAGCAAGTGACCCTGGAGTTGACCGTTACTAGATATGGGATGCCTTGCAACATGCCACAGCAACTCTGATCATTCAACATGAGGTAACTCCCATTAGAAAGTTGTCCAAACGTTGGATTAATCACAGCAGCTGGTGTACCCTGCTGGTGGCAGGACAAGTTTGCCACAGAACCATTACAAGCCCCATGTAAAGAAATGTCCTGACAAATCAGTGAACCGCTTAGTGCACTTTCACAGTTTGTACCGCTTAGAAACACTTCACGATCCCCACTCCAACATCTGTAGGTGTAAGGTAAATTCCAGGATGTCTTAATGTATTCTTTACCCAACCTTTCATATTTGCCTGCTTGCATCTGTTTAAGGCAATACTGAAACTGGAAAGTAGTCACAGGTAGACTAATTTTGCCATGAATAAGCCATTCTGTAGCTGGTTTTTCTGCCACTGTGAATGGTAATTTTTCAAGTTTTTCAATGCTCAGTACTGTATACTTTGCTCCCCTTTGTGCCAGTTCGATCTGTTTATCAGTTAGATTGTATTCTGCAAACAGAGCCGTCGTGTTGATAAAACGCCAAGGCACATAGCCCGCACGCAAAGATTGCAGCGTCCAGCTTAATAACATAATAGAACGTAACTGAGACTGGCCTTGCTGTAACATGGCTAAATCTTGTTCCAGTATGTCGATAGCAGAGGATACAATACTGTCCAATGAATAAATTCTGGAGGACAAAGTTGTTAACCCATTGTCGACCACAGAGAGAGTTTTCTCTAAGTTAATACGATCAAGTTCACGTATTCGTTCTGCGGCCTCCATCTGTGACACCTTCCATGCTTCATTATATGCAGCATAAATGCCGGCATATATGAAACGTTTTTGACGCGGTTTTCTTGGTCCAAGCAAGAATTCCCTAAGGTCTGCGTCGTCTTTAAGTAAAGATAAGTGTTGTTTCACATCCTTAAGTGTAGATTTTTGCAGCCAATCGAGGCATAATTTTCCTACACTGTATGTTGTTACTACCCCCGGATGCTGTCTTTGGACGTATCGTGGGTCTGGCCTATGAATAGTAAACCCCTGTGTTTTATTCAGGAATCTCCCTTGACAGTTGTTTGTGTCTGTGGGCCAGATCAACCATTTTCTCCAATCAGGATTTGTTCTGTTGAGTTGTAGTATTGTGTCAACTGTAACCGCTGCCTGTGTATTGTTATCACTTGCAGGTGTTGGTACAGAAGGAATTTTCATGTCTTTGATCTTGGCTAAACCAAGGCAAGACGTTTGTTGCACAGTGTCATTCAAAAACATGATTTGCTGAGGGACGATACAGGCTCTAAATAAAGCTTCTATCCCCTGCACTTGCCAATCTTTAGTACCCCAGACAGATTTTGTGTCTATTGTGTCTTTCCATAAGACGAAACCCTGTCTATACAGTTGGGCAATAAATGCTGCAGAGTAAATCTGTTTTGTATTTGTTAACATAATTTTCAGTCCTGTTTTGTTTACATTTCTATAGTAAAATGTTTCTGGATCAGATGTATTGTATCCTGAAAAACAAGGAAACTTTTTAGCAAATGTTTTTGAACTATCTTTTGGTGGTGTAGGACAATGCTCCCATTGGTTAAACATAAACACATTTCTAGGTGTTGCAGATTTATGCAAAAAATGATGACCATAGAGGTTATGCAATACAGCTGTTCATAGTCTGATGAACCCTCTAAATATTCATTATTAGAAAATGCAGCAGATTTTTCTAGGTCAAACATCATGTCATTTACAGTCTCAAAGTCCCAATCATCGGAAAAGGTACTGGATGAAACAAAATCACTTAGTGAAATCTTAAATAAATGTGGAATGTTCAAATGTTCCTTCGGGCCGAAAATATCAAAATCAGTTTTGTCCCACACTATACCATCCTGTATAGGAACGGCTGTGATGTTCACTGCAGACAAGTCTCTTGTTTCACGATGGGATGATTTGTGAGGTTTCAAAAGTAAGTTCACTTCTTTTCTTTCAATGTCCAAATGGATGTATCGCCCATTTATAAGCACGCTCATAGTCATAACCAAAGCTAGCCAAAGCAGGAAGAAAAATATTCCAGAAATAACCCAAAGTTCAATCCTAGGTGAAACTAGATAAGTCTTTTTCAAAAAATGTAAAAGGTCTTGTACTTGCTGTTTAAATGTTTTTGATGCTGCGACGTCTCGGGCTCACTCGGATCCTCAGAAAACGTATAAAAGTTAATGAAGTAGCCAGAAGCAGTTCTGTCAATTGTTGGAATTGCATCAGGATTTGTAGAAATCGCTGGGACCAGTTGATCACTTGTTACATTGGTGTAGACAGGTGTATTTGGACGAACTGTTACTTGTGTTTCAAGAGGGATGAGTTCCATAGCATTGTTGCTCAGTCCTTCATCTGTTACTGCTGAATTCTCGATAGTTATCAGTCTTTCAGTCTGAACCTCTTGGATAGTAGCGAGAGGAGTGTGTCTGCTACTAGGTCGGAGTCCACGAGGCCTACTATTTAGTATTGGCCACATACTGTGGTTTGATGAGGTCGATGGACACAAATCTTTTCTCCTTTTTTCCAGCAAGGGGCGGCAGAAGTACTGTTCTTGTTACGTGTATGGCTAGGACAGGTACTGGCTGTCTGTAAGAAGGTCCAAATTCCTTCTTGTCCGCAATCTTCTCTCTGACTAGATCCCCAACTTTTGGAATCCAGACAGGCCTTGCTGGGACCGCCGGTTTTTCCCCAGTGGTGGTTGGCTGAAGGAATACGTTGCTTTGTTTCGATCTTAGTTCATTTAGGTCCTGTAAAACAGCCAAACGATCTTTGATATCAAAGGGTTTATTTTCCACCACTGTGCCTCTACATTCCAGATCGGGCACCCACATTCTTGTCCCAAATAGGACCTCATATGGAGTGACCCCCCTAGAGAACTTCTTGGCAAATTGTTTAATGAGCGTTGGACCCCATAAAGATGTTTGACCCACCCATCACCCGAACCTAATACCCTAGCTGTTATAGACTGCTTTATGTCCCGGTTTTTCCTTTCCACAACAGAATTTCCCTCAGGATGAAACGGAGAGGAGTACCGCAATGCAACGCCCAGACTGGCCATGGCGTCTTTGTAAGCTCGAGAGCTAAACGCAGGGCCCTGGTCAGAATGTAGCGTGCCTATTGCGTATGTGCCGATAAAGACTCGCAAATCTTTTATAACAGTTTGAGCGTCAGCCGAGCGCTGAGGCCATATCCATAGGAACCTAGAGCAAGAATCCACTGCGACCATGATATATTTATAGTTACCGTGCCTTTGCAAGGGACCGCAGTGGTCCAGGTAAACACAAGCTAATGGTTTGTCTGGAATTAACAGGGGTGTCTGCGCAGGACGTTTCACTGTGGAGACTTTCATCTGTTGGCAAATTTCACATTCCAGAACATAGTTCTTGGTCTGCTTCCTAATGCCTGGCCACCAATATCTTTGTGTCAGTAAAGATACTGTTGCCGAAATGCCTGCATGGGCAGAGGCTATCCCTTCGTGTGCTGCTAGGATTAGTCCTAATCTGCGTTCCTTGTTTGGAATTACCCTACCCCCCACTCCAGGGATTCGAGCAAAAGGAACGTTGTTCACATCAATTACATAAGAGTACTTGAGTGGAAACTTTTTTGGTAACGCTGCACCACTGCCTTTGCTCATAGCATTGACAGCCAACATTATCTCACTGTCTATTTTCGTTTTTGAACGAGTGATCGCAGCTACGGAAGCCATCTGAACAGCCCCCTTTGCGGCTTCGTCAGCCAATGAATTCCCTGCAACGTGAACGCCATCACGTTGATGACTCAGTGTGTGTATCACGTGAGCCTTTGGTAGTTTGCTTTTTAACTGAACTACTTGTTCCCAAAGCGTTTTATGCTTTATTGTGCCACCTTTTGCATCTTTGAACCCGTTTTCAAGCCAAGTTTGTATATATTCATTAAACGACTGCACACAGTAGAAAGAATCACACACTATTAGTGTGGGGAATTCTCGATCTGTACTTTCAAGTGCCAGTTTGAATGCTTGTAGTTCAGCTCGCTGAGCTGTGCAATCTCCGAGAGACTGGGTTTTTGTGACCATAGGTCTGAAGTTGCCATCTCGCATGCGACCTTTAACGATTGCGCATGCTGCACTGTAAGCTTGCTTACTCCCTGTTGCGGGTTGTGCGGATCCGTCAGTGTAAATTATGAATTCGTACTGATCGAGAGGCAGAATCTCAGTAGGCAGAGGACATTCATGTTTATATTACAGGAACGCTTGTGTTTTTAGATCGGGATCAAAAACATATTCAACATCTGTTGCAGCAAGAGAATTAACCCATTGTATCCATCTAGGATGTAATGCTTTAGCATTTGGAATGCTCGCTTTTGTTACCGCCTCTAAGGCCGGTACTGGGGTTATGACAATAATGCGTTTCCCTTGGGCTAGAGCTCTTTCTTTTGCTACAGCGGTTTGAACTGCTGTCAGAATTTTTCTGTTGAAGTGAAGCGCATTTCTGCTTGTGTATACAAGTGTGATTTGTATGCAATTGGTACTTTTTCACCCTCATTAAATGTTAAGTAGGTGAATCCGCACTGACCCGAAATTATTCGGATCACTAAGTTGCGCTGACTTACGCGTGTTTGTAAGTGATTTGTTGCTAACATGTTAGCCTGGAGTGAACGCAAGATTTCTGTTTGTTCTTGTGTCCAATTTTTGATTGAAAAATCAGGTTTGATTAATGCGTAGAGGTTTAACCCTTTCTGCGTAATTTAGAATGTAAGTTATTCCAAAATTTAGGAAACCCAGGATGGATTGTAAATTTTTCAGCGTCTTTGGAGGTTGGAGCAGCGCACACCTTTCTAAAAAGTTGGCTGCCAAGCTCTTGCCTTCACTTGAAAGCTCATATCCTAGAAACAGGACATTGAGATGGGCAATTCTGGACTTTTTGAAGTTGAATTTGTAGCCCTCAGAGGCGAAGCCCAGTATAATAGTGCTCACCCTGTTCAAGTGTTTGTCCAGGTAATCGTCTGTCAGATAGATGTCATCGACATATGACAATTCCTCATTATCATAAATTTGTAGTAACTCCGTTACTCTCGCTGAGAATAACCCCGGGCTGTTCTTGAACCCTTGTGGGAGTCGACAAAATTTATGCTGGGTCCCCATTATTGAGAAAGCTGTTAAGTACCTGCTTTCAGGTGCTATGTTTTGACAAAAGAAACCATTTGAGATACCTAATGTGGTTTTATATTTTTTACGCACAATGTTATTCATTAATGCTGTACTATGTGCATTTTGCACTGCAAATGTTTTTGAACAAGTGTTTAAGTGTCTGTAATCCAAAACTAGACGATAGGTATTGTCTGGTTTGGAGACAGGAAACAAAGGATTGTTCATTGAAGAGGTGCATGTTTCAATCACCCCTCGTATTCAAGTTGATCTAAGATCTCCCTGACCTGTTTTTTAGCTTCTTGCTTTATTGGGTACTGCCTCTGTGCAGTAGGTTAATTTTTTAGATGTATTTTATGATGAGGTGAGTCCTCATCCCATCCTACATGATTTTTGTATAATGCTGGGGCCTGGGCAACTGCCCATTTCCTGGCATAAGTATATTTTAGGTGTATTGGAATATGGTTGGAGAAGGCAGGCATAATAATGTTCTCGCCATGTGGGCACTCCCTGACAAATTGTGGTGGCCAGTCTTTTTCTGCTAGAAGTATGTCATAGCCCCTTGAAAGTTTTTCCCAAAAGAGTGCTTTCACCTGTCTAGGTATGTCTCCCTCCATCCGGAGTGTTATTTCATATAACGTTTCTGGAGTACTAACCCTGGTGTCTACAGTCTCAACTGTAATGTACTCATTCAAGTCCACTATCTCCAGAAGTTCCTTCAGGTTCTGGCGAGCTATTGTGACTTCTGCTGCACTGTCCAGCATTGTCTGAGCCCATTCTCCGTTCTTGAGTTGTGTTCTCAGTATCCTCGGCATGTCTGACCTTCAGACCTGCAACCTTCTTCTTTGAGAATTGAGGTTTAGATTTACTTTTCGGAACGTGTTTGTCGTCTTTTGATTTCACGCGTTCTTCTCTATGTTCTGACCGTCCTCTTCTTTCCGATGTCTGTGACGAGATCTGAAAGGTACGAGAGGAACGTGTATCAGTATCTTGATACCTGTCAGGCTTTTTCAAATTATCCCTATTCCTGAGGTTATACCTCCTTTCAGAGGGCTCCTTTTGAGGAGACCGGCCTCGGGATTGAGAACGTTTCTCTGAATTATGTTTATTAGTTTCCCACTTCTTTTTAGAAGATGTAGGAGTTTGTTTAATAGAGTCCTTCTCAGGACTTTCAGATAATTTTGGCTTCACTGGTCTTCCACCTAAACTATCTCTGCCTAATTCTGCATAAGATTGTTCTATTATTCTGGGTAGCTCAGTTTGATGTTCTGTAACATCGAATTCCCTTAATCGTTGGTGGATCACCACTGCTGCTGCCTTCCCTCTAATATTAGATAATATTATTGTTGAGACCTGTTCGAAATTTTTAAGTAATTTCATACCTAAATTAAGAGCAGGCTCTGCCCCGTATTCGTTTTGAATTTGTTTCAGGACATCAGGTATTACCGCAATTGACGGAACACCATGTGTTTCAGTATAGATGGCAGCAAAGACTGAGTCCCAAGTGGTACAGTCTTCCAGTTGTGGTGTGATCCCCATCAGTAAACAGATTGTTAGGATTCTGTGTTTCTCATACGGGCTAGTATTTGGAAATACTGCTTCGATTTGAGTAATTTGGAATTTCCTCACGTTTTGTGGGCATTTTTCCCATGACTGCGTATAGCGTCTGTGGTGTAATTTTTAGTGTATTCCCCGGTTGAGGAGTTTGATTTGGAATGGTTAATGGTGGTTGGACTGTGAAAGTCCGCAAGACATATTGGACTAGTTGTCTGTAGATTTTTATTAACTCTGTAATTTGAGTAAGTAGTTCCTCGTCTGACATTATTTCGAGGTCAGGATGAGGAGTGTAGCCGGCTAGAATCGGCCATGTTGCTCCTGGTCTACCTAATGGACCGAGCCTGGTAATGTTTCTGTGATGTTTTAGGGCGCCTTTAAACCAGAGCTGTTGCTCCTGGTATGTTAGTGGAATTTCAATATCCTCGAAAGGAATATATTCCTCTGGTGGTTCATCTTCTTTGTAGAAGTGAATCAGTCTTGTTACTGGATTTGATTCAGGAAATATTACCCATGAATAGACTACCTCTGTCTGAAAGGATTCTTGTGCCTCTATCGCGAAAACTGCTCTACCGCCTCTTGGTGGTAGGCCATGTTTTATAAGTTTTAGAGTGATGGCTCTTCTTAAGTTTGGATTGATGTCTTTGACACCCTCCTCGGTTCCTTCTGAACCTGTGATGTTATAAGCTGTTAAAGCTGGGTGACCCGCAACTTCATCGTTGTCGGAGTCAGGCATTTTGTTTTTTGAAAAATGTAGAACAAGTTTCAAGGAAACAAAAAGATAAGGTGCACAATATTTTGGAACACTGTATCCTTCAATGTTGAACAAACCAAACAACTAATATATAGGGTGCTTCCCTATTTAGTAATGGCGGATATTTAACCCTACCCACTCCAGACGTCTTATGGAGTATGTGAGTAGGGGTCTCTGAGAAAAGCACGAATGAGTTACTCAGTATCTAGCGTTAAATTACTGCCTTACCAAACCGTTGGGCGCCATGTAGTGTAGTTCCTATTTCCTAATAGACTCTGCGCATTGGAATAATATAACCTATAGGTTTGACATAGGACTAAGGTCGGTATGTCCCTATCGATTATATTAAACTTAATTACTTGTGCCAGCTAGCTCAGAGGCCACTAGAAACTCCTTGAGAACAAGAAGGGAGTAGTTTCTGGCAACCGAAAAACATGACAACTTTGTTTCCTTTAGAAGTGGAACACGTCTCAGAATCATGGAAACAATAGATAACAGTTTCACTCATTCAATCGTGCATGCTTAGTTTCTGCAGAGTTACACAGAAAGGAAAGACGGGTGTTTCAATAAAAAGGGTTTTATTGAACAGTCTTGTTTCTCGTGTAAGAGATATGTGCTGTTATGATCACAAGACAGTATGCAAAATAAATAATGTACAGCGTAAGCGGTAGAAATAAATAATACTGCGCTAGCATTATCTTTTAGCATATATTCACGTACATAAATAACATGAGCTAAGAATGCGAGTACTCATACGATGCGTCTCTAAGCTAGTTCTACCCCAATGTACCTAACCTAGTCTAGGTGTAGGGAAGAGTAGAAGTAGGTGGAGTATTCTCTAGTATGGTAGACTAAGAGTATGTTAAGTCTAGTATGCCAAGTCTAGTATGCCAAGTCTAGTATGCCAAGAGTCCCTCTAGGATCTAGTCAGCTCCATACCTTGAGAATGAGAGAGGTGGGAATCTCCTGCCGGATCTGGAACTCCAACACCCCGCGAAGGGAGTCAGAACACTGGAAGCTGGATTTGTCTGCATGCAGGAATGACAGCGTCTTCTCAGTGCGTCAGGCCGGGATACGGGCTCCTCTGAAGTCGAGGTCTCCTCTAACTTGCTTGGGCAAGGGAAGGTACATTTATACCTGGTAGGTGTCGTGGAATGTTAGCATTGACGTGAAGACGGAGAGAGGAAGACGTCAGGAATGAACCCTTAAGGTATAACGGTTCATACATAATAGATGAGTTCTTGGAGAAATCAATAGTCCTGTGCTAGGGGAACTCCTGAATCTTAAGGGTCTGGTTTCTAAGAACTCGTTGTGACGTTAGGGTGGACGGATGTCGGTGACCATGCCTGTATTTGGAGTGCACGGTTAATGCCTAAATAAGGACAGGGATTCTTTGCCTATATAAGGGCAATGCGAATTGTGCCTATATAAGGACATGATTCAGGAAAACCTATATACGG
Organism: Calotriton arnoldi; assembly: GCA_963921515.1. Lineage (NCBI taxonomy): Eukaryota > Metazoa > Chordata > Amphibia > Caudata > Salamandridae > Calotriton > Calotriton arnoldi. The sequence goes on from CAWUFW010017356.1 coordinate 101,625, forward strand.
ACACCTAAAGCGGAATACAACACTCCAATCACCCAGACATTACTCCTGCACTAATGCAACCACCCATACATTAGCTATGCACTCCTTCCAATCACCCAGACAGTATCCATGCACTTCTGCAAACACCCAGACATTTCCCCTGCACACATGCAATCACCCAGACATTACTCATGCACTTCTTCAATCACTCAGACAGCACCCATGCATTCCTCCAATCACCCAGACATTACCCCAATACTCATGCAATCACTCAGGTACTGCTCATGCCCTCCTCCAATAACCCAGGCACTACCTATGCACTCATGCAACAACCCAGGCACTACGCTTGCAGTCCTCCAATCATCAAGTCACTACTCATGCACTCATGCAATCACCCAGGGGCCGATTCACAGAACTAATCTGAGATAAAATCCTAAACTTACTACTTTTGGTATTCACAGAAGGCATTTAGTAGTAATAAAGTTAGGACTCCTAACTTTACTACTACTAAACTTAGACAAAATCCTAACTTTACGACTTTCGGTATTCACAGAAGGCATTTAGTAGTAGTAAAGTTAGGAGTCCTAACTTTACTACTACTAAATGCCTTCTGTGAATACCAAAAGGAGTAAGTTTAGGATTTTATCTCAGTTTAGCAGTAGTAAAGTTAGGAGTCCTAACTTTACTACTACTAAATGCCTTCTGTGAATACGAAAAGTAGTAAGTTTAGGATTTTATCTCAGATTAGTTCTGTGAATCGGCCCCCTTGTCATTAGCTGTGCACTTGTGCAATAAACCACTGCCCTTGCACTCTTGAAATTGTGCTGGCACTATCCATGTACTACTACAACCACCCAGGTACTACCCATGCACTCATGCAATCAACCAGACATTACTCATGCACTCCTTCAATCACTCAGGCAGTATCTATGAACTCGTTTAATCACTCAGCCAGTACCATCCACTTATAAAATCACCCAGACCCTACTTATGTACTCCTCTAATCACCTAGGCACTACCATTACACTCATGCAATCACCCAGGCATTACCTATGCATTCCTCTAATTCTCCAGACATTACCCCTGCAGTCATGCAATCACCAAAGCATTATCTAAGCACCCCTCCAATCACCTAGGCAGTATCCATGCACTCCTGCAATCACCCAGACATTACTCCTACACACATGTAATCACCCAAACATTATTCATGAACTCCTCAAATTATTCAGGCAGTACCCTTGCACTCCTCCAATTTCTCAGACATTATTCCAGCACTCATGCAATCACCCAGGTAGCACTTATGCACTCTTCCAATCACCCATGCACTACCTATACACTACTCCAATTATCCAGGCACTACCACTACACTCATGTAACCACCCAGACATTACTCTTGCACTCATACAATCACCCAACCATGAGCTATGCACTTATAGAATAACCCAGGCACTACTCTTGCACTGCTGCAATCATCCAGGCACTATCCATGCACTCCTCCAATCATCCAGTCAATACCCATACACTTAAAAAATCACCCAGGCACTAGTTATACACTTTTTCAATCACCCAGCCACTACCACTACAGTCATGCAATGACCCAGATATTAGTCTTGCTCTCATGCAATCATCCAGACATTACTCATGCACTCCTCCAATTACCTACACATTACCCCTACATACATGCAATCACTTAGGCATTACCCAAGCACTCCTCCAACGACCCAGGCATTACCACTGCACTCATGCAATCACCTAGTTATTAGCCATTAGCCAGTCACTCAGGCAGTACCCAGCACTTATAAAATCATCCAGGTACTACCTATGCACTCATGCAATCACACAGGCACTACTGATGCACTCCTTGATGCACCTAGGCATTACCCATGCACTCCTCCAATCAGCCATGCAGTATCCATGTACTCCTTCAATCACAAAGGCACTACTCTTGCACTCCTCCAATAACTCAGGCATTACCGCTGTACTTATAGAATTACCCAGGCAATACCCATGTGCTTATAAAATCACCCAGGCAGTACCTCTACACTCATGCAATTAGGTAGACATTATCCCTACACTCATACAATTACCCAGGCATTACCTATGCACTCCTCTACGATCTCCGACATTACACCTGCACTCATGCAATCACTTAGGCATTAGCCATGCACTCCTCTAACTATCTACACATTACCCCTGCACTCATACATTCACTTACGCATTACCTATGAATTCCTGCAATGACCCAGATATTACCCCTGCACTCATTCAATCACCTAGGTATTACCCATGCAGTCCTTCAATCACTCAGGCAGTACCCATGCACTTATAAAATCATTCAGGCACTACCTATGCAATCATCCATTAACCCAGGCACTACTTATGCACTCCTGCAATCACCCAGTAAGTACCACTACACTATTGCAACCACCCAGACATTACTCTTGCACTCATGCAATCACCCAGACACTAGTTATGCACTCGTAGAATAACATAGGCACTACTCTTGCACTGCTGCAATCACCCAGGCAGTATCCATGCACTCCTCCAATCATCCAGCCAGTACCCATACACCTAAAAAATCACCCAGGCACTACTTATACACTTTTCCTTTCACCCAGGCACTACCACTACAGTCATGCAACCATCCTCACATTACTCTTGCATTCATGCAATCAGACAGACATTACTCATGCACTCCTCCAATTACCTACACATTATCTGTGCACTCATGCAATCACTTAGGCATTACCCATGCACTCGTCCAATGACCCAGACATTTACTGTGCACTCATGCAATCACCTAGCTATTATTCATGCAGTCCTTCAATCACTAAGGCAGTACCCATGCACTTATAAAATCATCCAGGCACTACCTATGCTCTCATTGAATCACACATACACTACTTATGCACTTCTGAAATCACTTAGGAACTACCACTACACTCATGCAACCAACCAGTTATTACTCTTGCACTCATGCAATCACCCAACCACTGTCCATGCACTCCTCCAATGACCCAGACATTACCCCTGCATTCATGCAATCACGTAGGTATTACCAATGCACACCTTTAATCACTCAAGCAGTAGCCATATACTTATAAAATCACCCAGGCATTTCACCTGCACTCATACAATCACCGAGGCATTACCCCTGCAGTCATGCAATCACCCTGACATTACTCATGCACTCCTCCAAACACTCACACATTATCCCTGCACTCTTGCAACCACCCATTCATTACCCAACCACTCCTTCAATCATCCAGCTACTACCCATACACTTATGAAATCATCCACACACTAAGGGGTCGATTCCGATCTCGGCCGGAAGCGCACCTAACACTATTCGTCCGGAAAAAATACAAGCTGAATGCGTGTTTCCCGACCGAATCGTACACTCATCCGGACGAACAAGTACGATGCGTATAACAACCCAGTTACCGAACGAGCCGTACTCACCCAATCCAGCTCCTGTTCCCCGCCCGAGCCGGATCCGTAAACACCGATTCGAGCCGCACGGAAGCAAATACACAGCACCTTCTGGCCGGACTAGTACGATGCGCATTCCGTACGCGCCGAACCCCTCGCTACGTCCGGCACGTTTGAGCATCCGGGCGAGCCGTACATAAGCTCCGTTGTGCGCCACAAGACAATCCACGGCTACGAGACGAACAAGCCAGCGACGAGTACGAGTCGAAGACACGAGAAACCCGAACGAGACGATCCAAGCATGAATCCCATTGTGCAGGTCCTACCTATACTCTACATCTATTACCGGGACCGGCACGGACGCGTACGGCGCAGACGGTAAGTCAAACACCAACAATACACACAAACTACACGTACCTGAAATATGTCACACACACATAGAGATGCACAAATGACGTACACAAGCAACAGCAGAACCATAGGGGTGGGATGGCCAACACCAATGCCATACACACCCATAGGGGGATGGATGCCTACCACCAACACCACCCTACAACCACCCCAACTCATGGGTGGCTAGATGCCTGCCACCACCACCACCCCTACTCAGGGGGGGGCTGGATGATTACCACTACCCCTACTCAGGGGGGCATGGATGCCTGTCACTACTACCATAACCACCCTTAGGCGGCTGGATGCCTGCCACTACCATCACCCCTACTCAGGGGGGCCTGGATGCCTACCACCACCCCTACTCAGGGGGGGCTGGATGCCTGTCATTACTACCATCCCCATCCTTAGGGGGATGGATGCCTGTCACTACCACCACCCCAACTCAGGGGGCCTGGATGCCTGTCACTACCACCACCCCAACTCAGGGGGCATGGATGCCTGTCACTACTACCATCCCCATCCTTAGAGGGATGGATGCCTGCCACTACCACCACCCCTACTCAGGGGCCTGGATGCCTGTCACCACTACCATACCCACCCTTAGGGGATGGATGCCTGCCACTACCACCACCCCTATCCAGGGCGGGCTGGATGCCTGTCACTACTACCATCCCCACCCTTAGGGGGATGGATGCCTGTCACTACCACCACTCCTACTCAGGGGGGCCTGGATGCCTGTCACTACTACCATCCCCATCCTTAGGGGGATGGATGCCTGCCACTACCACATCCCAACTCAGGGGGGCCTGGATGCCTGCCACCACCACCACCCCTACTCAGGGGGGGGCTGGATGACCTGTCACTACTACCATCCCTATCCTTAGGGGGATGGATGCCTGTCACTACCACCACCCCTACTCAGGGGGGCCTGGATGCCTGTCACTACCACCACCCCAACTCAGGGGGGCATGGATGCCTGTCACTACTACCATCCCCATCCTTAGAGGGAAGGATGCCTGCCACTACCACCACCCCTACTCAGGGGGGCCTGGATGCCTGTCACCACTACCATACCCACCCTTAGGGGGATGGATGCCTGCCACTACCACCACCCCTATCCAGGGGGGGCTGGATGCCTGTCACTACTACCATCTCCACCCTTAGGGGGATAGATGCCTGTCACTACCACCACCCCTACTCAGGGGGGCCTGGATGCCTGTCACTACTACCATCCCCATCCTTAGGGGGATGGATGCCTGCCACTACCACCACCCCAACTCAGGGGGGCCTGGATGCCTGCCACCACCACCACCCATACTCAGGGGGGGCTGGATGCCTGTCACTACTACCATCCCCACTCATGGGGGGATGGATGCCTACCACTAACACCACCCCTACTCATAGGACAGGTAATGCATGACACAACCAGCATACTCCCACATAAGGAATGACAGACAATTACATCCCCCCCAACACCCTGACAAGCGTGTGTAGTCTGTGTCAAATGCCTACAAGACTGAACATGACATTGAACATACAATGTGACCCCCTAACACATGTGTCACACATAAATGTGTGTGGCCTCCACAATGCAAGCTGACCATGGCCACTGTGGCAATGGGCTCCAACACCCCATCACCACAGTGACCAAAAGGTAAGTGTGGGGTCCATAGCTGATGCACTTTTTGAACAGTGTGGCAATGGGGCCTAAAGCCCCATCACCACAGTGACCAAAAGGGAAGTGTGGTGTCCATAGCTGATGCACTTTTTGAACAGTGTGGCAATGGGGCCTAAAGCCCCATCACCACAGTGACCAAAAGGGAAGTGTGGTGTCCATAGCTGATGCACTTTTTGAACAGTGTGGCAATGGGGCCTAAAGCCCCATCACCACAGTGACCAAAAGGGAAGTGTGGTGTCCATAGCTGATGCACATTTTTGAACAGTGTGGCAATGGGGCCTAAAGCCCCATCACCACAGTGACCAAAAGGTAAGTATGGGGTCCATAGCTGATGCAACTTTTGAACAGTGTGGCAATGGTGCTGAAAGCACCATCACCACAGTGATCATAAGGTAAGTGTAGTCATGGTAAAAGCTGCCAAAGCCATACTGCATGGATGAATCCTGGTCACACAACAACAAACACATCAGTGGCATAGTAGTGCTTGTGTCCAATTGCAACATAGATTGGTCGAGGCAAACAGTGCAGTGTCACTGAAAATCATTTTGGCCATGTGCATACAAACATCACCCATGGGGTCCCACATTGTCAACATTCACAAATAACACAATGACAGAAGTGACCATCATAATGCTGACCCACATATCTGCACCAATGGACACACAAATGTAGATATCCTGTGGAGACTGTAGATGTGAGGTGAACAAATACCATACCATGGCAGCAATGGGACATACAAACCATGATTATTGTGCTGACTGATGACCTAGGAGTCCCAGGGACAGCAGGGGAAAGCCACCAAACAACATAAAGCCAATGGCACACTCAAGATATGCCAATGCAGTGGTGCTAAGGCACAAACACAAACAGGCAGACTCACACTGCATATCAAACACAACGGGTGATGGGGGTGTGCCAGTGTCCCCAGGCAACCACACAACACATGAGGAGGCCTGAATTCCAACCACACAGATGTGTATACAGTGCCATACAAAAGTTACTCATGGATCGGATACCCCTATGTGGGCAATCAGGCATTGTTAGATGAGAGGGAGCCCAAATTACACATGTCACACAAGCCTGTAGGAACAGCAACTAACACAGCAAGAGACAGACCCACCACAGCACTACCCCCAGGGAGCCCACATTGTGCTGACACTAGCCTGCATGATAATCCCACTGTGATGACAAAGGTAGATGTCGTTCACACTGTGAACCACAGCCATGTGTCCTGAGCAACAAACTACCATCACACCTACACAAGCTCTAATCAATCAGCACGGCCTGCCAGCCAAGGCCAATATGGAGGTAGGGGTCTAGCCGTGCAACAACTCACATTTGCACACACTCAACACCACACACCCTGATCACCACCAATGTGCAGCAGTGAAGCTCACATGGACTGGTGACATTGCACATGCACCCATGACAATACCAGAGGTGGTGGTGGGAACTAAGGTGCAGAAAGCCATCACACATGGCCAGTCAACAAGACTCGTCAATGTCTGACACACAGCATAGTACGCTGTACATGGGCATGATGTGAAATCCACCACAATCAATGGTATCCTGGCCATAGTCACCCACCAACGAAGAAGCCAAGGTGACACACTAAGAACACACATACACAACTTCCAACATTGCAGCTCTGACCCTGAGGAGTGGCAGCAGTCACACACACAACGTGTCGCAATCACTGAAATCTACCACAAACTGTAAATCGCATGACTTGTGTAAACAACAAGTGCCAAGGGGAATCCTGAATGTGTCCCATCTGCGTTTGACCACATCCCCAGCCCTGACAACAAAGACAACCTGGGATGACAACCTCATGAACATTAGTTTGCCATGCACCCACATCACGGAGAAACCAGGTCCAAGATGCTGGATGAACACAGAACAACTCAGCAAGCATCACAAACAGGAACATCCCTAGGGACACAGCCTGTGTAGGAAAAGGGAAGGGAACACGCACAGACATGCTTACACAACACACAACACAGGCCCACGCAATGTCACCGGATTACACACTGCCATAAGGGCACTCCACTCCTGTGGAAGGTCCGCTGTGCCAAACCTTGTCTGTGCACGACCCAAACATGTCAGCAGAACACTCCGTCAGTGAGTCAACAACTACAACACACAGAAGGCTCTGCTCACATCAGCCTGGGTACGGGAGTGTCACGTCAGTCATCTGCATACACCCAAAACACGTGTCAAGCAAGTTGCACTGTATACACAGATGAGTCCTTCGACATTGATGTGCAAAACTGCATGTCCAGTGGAGCTGGGCACACAGTCAGGGAAATCGGAACATTGAACAGTTTTAAGCCCACCAGATGTGCATCAATGTAAGACAAAGATGTTCATTTAGAAATGCTAAACGTACATCCCTGTGTCAAATGCTGAACATTACACCCTCAGACTGCAGCAAAGGATGCCATAGATCCAGACTACAACAGGACACATATCCCATGGACCACATGGAGTCCATCACAGCAACACTTCATTTTCCTGATATGAACACTATTACAACTGCAAATGCAGGATGCTACTCATCCACATCATGTACATCAAAAGAAAAGCCACAATTAATCAAAAAGAGGCTTTATTCAGCAAAAGTCAAGGTAAACTCTGAAGTCCAAAGGAAACTAAGGCCAATGGCCAGTCCAAAATCACAGTCCCAACAGGGTGATAAGTGACAACTGGTCACCCATTGCTTGCCTGCACTGGTACGGACAGGGGACATCCCCCTTGGAGGGGCATACAAGGGGCAGGCCAGGCACCACATGAACAGGATCAGGGGATGGCAGAGTGAGGCAGTGAAGGGGTGGTGGGTGCAGGAGTGTCACCGGCAACTGCAGTGGAGGTGTCTGACTCAGGGGGGCCGGCACCACTGTGGTACACAAGTCAGTTGGTGTGGGTGCTGCAACCACTGCAGTGGGCTGGTCTGATGTAGTGGACTGGGTCCCCACTGCAGTGCCCGAGTCAGACGGGGTGGTTGTGGACTCCACTGCAGTGCATGACTCCAAGGGAGTGGAAGGGTGGGCAGATGAGGTGGGCAGGACAGAGGGGGGGGACCCGGTCTCCACACCAGTGACACTAACAGGCAGAGCGTCTGGGTTGGGGGTGGAAGAGCAAGTGGCAAGGGGGAGGGCCTAAGCAGTCTGGGGATGCAGTATCGGTGTGTGGGGGAACCTGGGGCAGGGTGTGGCGGGGGAACCTGTGCAGTGGTGGCCTGGGGGATGGAGGAGAGAGACTGGGCGGTGGAGCTGCGTGGTGGTGGTGTTGTGGTCTTGCTCTTCCTGGTCCGGGGGGACTTCCTAATGGGGTCCTGTATCTGCCTGCACCTGGGGGAGGGTGTCCGGGGGCGAGGGGCACTCCCCTCTGCGTGGGTGGACTTCCTCTTCCCCCGGTATGCTGGATCAGCAGGATCGGAGGGGAAGAGGCCGAGGTCACACAGGAAGATCTGCTGTGTAGGTGGGGTAGCAGGTAAGGCAAGGGAAGGGGTCTTGGAGGGAGAGGATTTGGAGGACTGCGGAGTGACTGTGGATGCCTGTGTGTGTGTCTGTTCCCCATCCCCTGTGTGTGTGGTATCAGTCCCCTGAGGATGCTTGTGTGCACGTCTTGCCTTTCTCTTGGGTGTGTCTGTGCTGCTCGTGTCTGTGTGCTTGGGTGATTGTGCAGGTGTGCATGTGCTTTGGACAGGTAGGGTGGCAGGAAGTTTGGATGGGGCAGAGGTGGGAGGGGTGAGGGACTGTTGGAGGCGGGACACGGCTGCCGTCAGGGAGGAGTCCATGGACTTATTGCTCCTCTGTAGGGCAGACATATCCGTCGAGATGCCCTCCATGAACGACACCAGCTGTGTCAACAGAGTGGTGTGTGCATGGAGGACACTCAGCATTGCTGTCTGCACTACATGGAGCTGCCGAAGGAGGTACACAGACTCCTCACTCAGGGCAGCAGAGGACACAGGGGCAGGGGGTGCGGTGCCTGGCACGAAGGAGACTCGCTCCCGAGCACGGGAGCCTCCACGGACCTCAGGAATGGGAGCCAATGGGAGGGCGGTGGTGGTGGTGGTGGTGGCGGGGCCAGACAGACTAGCTGGCCTTTGGAGGCTGCTGAGACCCGCCTCCACAAGGGAGTCATCCTCCGAGCTGCTGTGGTCCTCAGCTGAGGTGGATGGTGCTGAGGACTCCTCGGTGTGGCTCCCCTCGCCCTCTGTGCCACTGGGTCCCTCTGACCACTCGTCGGATGTTGACCCAGTCTGGCTCCGCTGCTCCTCCTGGTCCGTGGAGCTGTCCCCTCCTGTGGCCGTGGATGTATCTGCAAACAATTAGGGAAACAGACAAACATCAGTCACCTGCACTGACCGCACACACCACAGTAAGTACAGCACATCACAGAGCAAGCCCTGGCATCCTTAGTTGAACATTGCCTAAAGTCCTCACACAGATTCGGGAAGCCAATTGTCAGTCTGATGGTCAACCATGGGACTCACACCCCTCCTGCCCTTGCACCCATCTGTCTGGTGCCTGTCTGATGGTAAGACCCCAGTGTGGACACATGCACCACCTACACAGTTGTTGGACATTGCAGGGAACATGGTGAAGCATGTGAACATGCACACATCACATCTCTTGCCACTGAGTCAGTGCAGGTGTCCAGAGAAAGGGATGGCCAGAGTCTAAATAGAAATGCATGTGATGCATACCAGCACCAGACACCATGATCCACCCATGTCCGGATAGTCAATGCCACAATGGGGTGCATGTTGCACATGTCACTCCCCTGCAGGATCAGTCTTAGGAAGTTTAATGCCATGACACAGGCATGCGTGCAAAGTCATACATCACTGTCTCCAGTCACATGGCCATGGCAGCCAGCCAACAACAGTCTGCACTGTGTCACAATCCTAGGACATGGGGAATGCAAGTTATGTAACTGACAAGTGCACATGTCCATCCCCCAAAAACAACATCATCTGAACTACTATTTGTCCACGTCATACCAATTGAACATATGGGGGACACGAAACACAACTCTCTGAACATGAGCACCTCACAGTGTGCTGTGAATGAAAAACAGCTGCCTGAAAGTCACAGTCGCATACACCTGTGTGCACAGTCAAGTGATCAGACACCTATAAGTCACAGAAGTATCGTCTCTCATGGTCACATCTCAGATGGCATGCTGAGCCATAACCGACAAACATACCAGTAGTCCTGACAACGAAGCCACAGCACAATGACACAAAGGCAGACACCTGAGGGAACATGTCACTGATCACAACATGTCAGATGATCCACGGGAGTGGGAGTACAGAGTGTATTGTATGCCCTGGAGTAGGCATGACTGTCCAGCTCCACCTGTAAGAGGGATGAGTCCTGGACAGTAGGCAGGTGTCTAAGCATGTGTGACACACTTGATATACACACTCCTGAGGCCCAAACATTCTTCCCACCCACAGCATGGGGGTGTGCCAAATACCCCGGGGACATGTGGTGAATCAGATCAGCAAGTGGACCACAAATCAAAGTTACACCCAGATTACATGTCAGGACTTGGGCATTGTGTGAGCAATTGACCCACCCATGAATCCCACAACATAGTCACTGGAACAAATGCTGTCCCCCACCTTGAGCAAAGCAAAATGCAATGACACAGTCCCCAAGTGACACAATTTCCTGACTGTAAGGGCCACACATATGCGTATCAGATGAGGAGTGGGCATGTCACAATAGAGGGACATGGGTCCTGGACCACAAGACTGATGTACTGTGGAAGTTTAACCAGGCCAGAGGAGGGCACATAGCATGTCAGACAAAGTGCACAGTGCTGTCATGGACTCACCCCCTCCTTGCTGCTGTCTGGCCTTCAGCTGCCCATCCAGGTCAGGGAAGACCACCGCCAGGATCCTGAGCATGTGGGGGTCAGGGTCCGGTGTCCGCCCCTCCTGCGAGGAGGCGACAGCTTCAGCTGGACCCTTGCGATCCTCCGGGTCCAGCCTCGAAGGTCCTGCCACCTCTTCTGGCAGTTGCGGATCCGGCGCTTGTAGTCCCCACGGATCTTACTGCCCGGGCGATGGTCAGCCAGATTTTCTGTTTCTGGTGGGCATCAACCTGTGAGGATGAGAAAGTGAAAATGCCATTACTACACATGCAACATGTCCGTGCATCACACAGTTGGATATACATGTCTCAATCACTGGGGCACATGATGTACACAGGCAGTGCAATGACGGCTATGAACAGTTTGCCAGCAGTTACTACATGGTATCATTGCATGGAAAGTAAACCTTGTTGGAATGCACTGTTACTGCACTGTACCTGTTCAGTGCATGAAACTACACACTTTGGGGGCTCAGAACTACTCAGTGAGCATGCTAGCCAGTGGTGTGCACACTGTAAGTCCTGCTAGTCAGACAACATGCTAAATTAGAAAGGCAGTAGACAGCACACTCACCTGCTCCCCTGGTGTCCTATACAGCTTGCTGTACTGTGGAAGGAGGCTGTCCAGCAGGGCCTGGTTCTCCTCAAGGCTGAAGGCTGGGGCTCTCTCCACAGTACGTGCCATTGCAGTAGCCAGAGGATGCAGAGACAGCAGCAGTGTTGGTGGCAGATGTCGTCCTGGAGCATGTAGTGCAGGCAAGTGAGCTCTCAGGGGAACAGCCAGCATTATATGTGTGCTGCAGAGGCAGATACTGTCCCATGTGTCCAAAGTGATAGGTCCAAGTCGTTTGCATCTTCTGAATCTGACCAATCCATGGAATAGCAGCACTAATACACGCCCACAGCATCCTTCAAATCTTCAACTTCATGACACCCATGATTTTGCAACATTGTTGTGGCTGGCCAACTGAATTCACTGCATCAGACTCGTTGGAGCTTCGAAAACGCGTCCGTTGCCATGCCAGGCCCCAGCCAATGCGTGCGCACCGATCGGTCCATTGCTGTACAACGCGTATTTCGGGATACAACGCGTACCCGCTCACAACAGATGCAATGGGCCGGCCGGGCACACCGATCGGTCCATTGCTGTACAACGCGTACCTGTACAGGTCAGTCGCATATGTCACCATGCTTGTCACTGGTGAACGTATGCCAGCCACATATACCTGCCAGAGACACAGGGGCACACCTACAACACCACACCCAGTCCACACTGTTTCCTAAGGCATGTAAGGCTGCATTACCTTTTCTGTGTATGGGGGTTGACATGTGGTTTCTGTGGTGGCACTTGTGGGCAGCCACACCCAGGCTGTGCATGTGTTAATGGGGACAGGGTCCTTTGTGTGTTGTGCACATGACCACTGTGATGTGCAACAGTTCATTTTGGAGCATGTGGCATGGTCACATTTCCAGGTTGTGTATGTGTGTGACATGTCACATACCCCCAGGGTCCCATGGGGGAAGGCATGCACATCACAGGATGACCCATAGCCACAATAGTGATGTCCCTCCACAGTCTGTGTGCATGTTGTGTTTCCGATGTCTCTGATTCCATGTTCAAGATGGGAGACAGTCTCGACATCAACGTTGTTTGTGCATGGACTTTGATGTTGTGCATCACTGGCGTCCATGTCTGTCCTGCGGAGGCGACCGGGGCCACTACCTGTGGGAGTCATGTTTGTTTTTCTGACGTGTACATGATACGCCATGTCATGCCAGTGTCCATGTGGCAAGACAGGGTCACTGGGAATCTACCTGTCAATGAGCTGTGATGCCTGTGGCGCATCTGTCCAGACATGTCACTGTGGTGTGTGTGTGGAACGTGACAGCAGGAAATGGGTACTGTGACACAGCCTAATGAGTTTCCCATAGCACAACCTGGTACCTGTTGTGCACACATGTTGTACTGAGAAGTTAGATGATGGGCATGTAGGTGTGAGTTATGTCCGAACAGAACGGCACACACATCAAGTACTTGTGTCTCGTAATGATGTATCATGTGAAATTGAGTATGGTGAATGGCACATATGTGGGGTGACTGACAATCTTTCTTTCTTCAACCTATGCACTGCAGGGCTCCAGCTGTCCATAGAACATTCCCTGACCTGGCAACGATGGTGGAACGTGACAGCATCCGACGGTACCGCTTCACCAGGCAGCTGATTGATGATTTGGCAGTGCGCTTGGCACCACATTTGCAACCTGGCCGGACGTACCCTACGGCGCTGACACCCAAGGTGAAGGTAATGGCAGCCCTACACTTCTTTGCCACCGGTACCTTTCAACACACTGTGGCGACTGCCGGTGGGATGTCACAGACTATGTTCAGCCGTGTGCTACGCGATGTTTTGGAGGCAATGTTGAGATGCCTGAACCAGTACATCTATTTCCCTACATGTCAACAACTCACTGACGTCAAGAGTGACTTCTATGCCCTGGGGAGGATGCCACATGTCATTGGCTCCATTGATGGGACACATGTGGCTTTGATACCACCACAGGCACATGAGCAGGCATACCAGAACCGTAAACATTACCATTCGATCAATGCTCTGGTGGTATGTCTTGCAGATATGAGCATCACACATGTGTGTGCCCGTTTCCCTGGTTCAGCACACGATGCCTACGTGATGAGGAGTAGTCGCATCCCGAGGATGATGGCACAGATGCAGAACCACCGTGCCTGGCTTGTCGGTGTGTACTGACTTTGTACCATTGTGTGTGTTCTGATCTGTAGTATTCCACCCACTTTTCCAACTCAGCTAATGTGCACTTGTCTGTCCGTAGGTGACTCCGGATACCCCAACATGCCGTGGTTGCTGACACCCCTCAGGAACCCTGTGACACCAGCCCAGATGCGCTACAATCAGGCACATGGTCGGACCAGGAGAGTGATTGAGCGGACCTTTGGTCTCCTGAAGAGCCGCTTCTGCTGCCTGGACAAGACAGGAGGGGCCCTCCCATATGCCCCAGCAAAGGTGTGCAAGATTGTCATCGTCTGCTGCATGCTACACAACCTGGCAGTGCGGAAGGAGTTGCCTCTCATCCTGGATGACGATGACCAACGTCCGCCACCTGTGGAGGATCCTGGCCTGGACCACGATGCCAGTGATGATGATGATGGTGATGTCCGCACACAGCTCATCACCAACTTCTTCAGCTGAATGTGAGTATCCAGGGAGATGTAATGTGAATGATGTGAGTTTGCATGATATGTGTGGGTGGTGCTCTGGTGCTGTTTGAGTGTGGCCATGTGCTACTTGACTGGATGCGTGCAGCAATGTGTCCTTACATGTAGTCTGTACTCCCCAACAGTTTTGACATGCTAACTTGGTTTTGTGTAGTTGTCTTGTGACATGTATTGGGCATGAGTATTGCAGTTCTGTCCTGCTCTTCAGTGGTTTTAACTGTGTGTCATGTCTATCCTTCACAGGGTGCTTACTGAGTACTTTGGTCAACTTGGATCCCCCGACACCATGATTCAGCTTTCAGGGTGGCAGCAGTAGTTTGCCTACAAGTGATGTGCCACACACCCCTGGACTTCATATCTTCTGCACTTGTTGACTGTGTGGCCACTGCCACGTGGGTAAACCTTGCATTTGTAGTGGAAACAACATGTTGCAAATGTGTAATGAACTTGTGCTTCACTTTGGGATGTGCGTTGTCTGTGGTCACACATCTGACTGACATTTGCTTACTGCACCTGTGGGCTAGTTGACACAGACTCTAAATAGGTGTGGTGTCTGTGCATTCCACTGTATTTCCTGGCAACATCACTGTGGGCGATGAGTTCAATGGCCCTGGTGTCTCTGTGTTGTGTAGCCCTAGTGGTGTGTCTCCCTCATATGTGTCACGTCACCATGACTCACACGACGGTGTTGTACTTGCTGTAGCAGTTAGCATACACTGTAATTTAGCAGGTCATCATCACCATAACAGTATCCACATTTGAATAACAACAGAGGCAGGTATGGTGTACTAGTGATTTTATTTACAGAAATGTGTGTGTGATAGTGCACAGGATGGTGGGTGCTGTACATTGGGATTGTGAGCCAAAGTTCCCAGATGAGTTGGAAGTCTTGGTAGCAGAAATGTCCTGAGTGAAGTCCACAGTCATATGATACATTAGTCCAACTTGAACTCCCCATGTCATGTGGGAGAGTAGTGTTGCATTCAACAGGGTGAAACGTTTGCACACAAAGGAGAATTTCCGGAACAGGTGTTGGCTTCCTGGGGGATGTACGTGGCCATCAACCTCACAGTTTTCCTTCCTCGGACGACCCCTCTTCTTTGGGTGGGGACCCTCACGTGCAGGCTGCAGCGGTGCAGGGGAGTCTCCGCCAGAGTCCTCCTCCCTCCCTGTGGCGGTGTCAGTTGTTGCAGCACCAGATGTTGTGGGCACACAGGGAGGTGTGGCCATGTTGGTGCTAATCTGGCGGAGGCATGTCAATATGTCCCTATGCACCGCTGTGAGTTCTTGCAATGTGTCCCACTTGGACTCCATGCGAGACATGTGTGTCTTCACACGGGACATGTGGGAGTCCAAGCGGGCATGATAGGCAGCCTGCTGCTGTTGTATGTCCTTGAGGATCCCCACGACCTGTCTGACCTCTCCGGTGCTATCCTGGTACGCATCAGTGATGCGTGCCAGTTGTGGGTCATCATGCAGTCCAGACCCCTCTGCAAGCAGCGACCTATGTCTACAACCCCTCCCACCACCCCTGGCGACACGTGCAGGACCTGCGGTGGCACGCACAGGTGACCCAAGGCCCCCTTGGGGGTTGTTAGTGGTGTTGTCGTCCATTGCTCCACGCTGGGCCTGGGGCTCTGTGCTGTTGCCATCGGTGGTCCTTGGTCTGTCCGTGTCGGCAGGGGTGGTCTGTGTGTTGGCAGTTGTTGGAGGGGTGGGTGCAGGGGGTGCAGGTGTTGGTCCAGCTGGTGCTGCATGATGACTCACACCGGAGGTGCCAGGTAGGTCTTCGCCATCCGAGGAGGGCAGAGGCTGTTCCACACCAGTGAGCTCTGTGTCCCCCGGAGCCTGGGACAGGGACTCCTCCTCGCCTGCTGCTGTGTCCCCATCATCATCACCTGTATTTGGAAGAGACACACATTGTATGTTATGTTTCTACAGGCATCAATGGTTCACACACCTGACAGTTGTGACTGTACCTCTGGATGCGGGCATGTACATTGCATTGTCCTAAGTTGTCACAGTAAGAGGTTGATATTGGTGTAGCACATTGTCATGCATACCTGGGCATTTCAATGTGAATGTTGAGGTGTGTGCATGGCCAGCATTTGTTGTATTTGGTGGACATCCGGCCATCCTTCTCCACCTAGCCCAGTTATCCCACCATGAAGCATGCCACCCTTGCAGTGGGTTCAGGTTGACTCTCAGGATGTCATTCAGTGGTGTCTTGCTGTTGGTTGTTGCACAGTTCCCAGCAGGGCCTTGTGCACCCCACAGCAGTACCCAGTGTCAGCCATCTTGTCAGTCCTTATCCACTCCCTGTGATGTGAGCATGGTTCAGAGTGGTGTTGATGGGTCAATTGTGAGGGTGAGCAGTATCTGTGACTACAACTCCCATCATGCTATTGCCTACACCCCCTTCCCAGCATGCCCGTACTTCCTTCCTTTGGACTCTGCTTCCCTGTGGGGTAGTGTGCCTGTGCTGACAGGAAGGCTGACAGTGTTGTCCTTGCGTTTGTTTGGCTACAAGTCCCAAGAGTGTCCCTGTGCTTCACACGGCATTACCCAGGGTGGTGGTTCTTTGTGGGATCTTCATTTGGTATGTGAGGCATTGCATTCTCCCAGGTGGGTTATGTGGAGTTTGTGTTGAGGGGGTGTGTGAGGTGAGCTGCTTGTAAGTATGGTCAGTGCTGTGAGTCCTCCTTCCCACCCAGCCAGATATCCCACCATGCAACGTGCTTGCATTGCAGGGAGTGCAAGTTGGCTTTCAGGATGTCAGGCAGTGGTGTTGTGCTGTTTGTTGGTGCACAGTTCCCAGCAGGGCCTTGTGCTCCCCACAGCAGTACCCAGTGTCAGCCATCTTGTCAGTCCTTATCCACTCCCTGTGATGTGAGCATGGTTCAGAGTGGTGTTGATGGGCCAATTGTGAGGGTGAGCAGTATCTGTGACTACAGCTCCCATCATGCTATTGCCTACACCCCCCTTCCCAGCATGCCCGTACTTCCTTCCTTTGGACTCTGCTTCCCTGTGGGGTAGCGTGCCTGTGCTGACAGGAAGGCTGACAGTGTTGTCCTTGCGTTTGTTTGGCTACAAGTCCCAAGAGTGTCCCTGTGCTTCACACGGCATTACCCAGGGTGGTGGTTCTTTGTGGGATCTTCATTTGGTATGTGAGGCATGGCATTCTCCCAGGTGGGTTCTGTGGAGTTTGTGTTGAGGGGGTGTGTGAGGTGAGCTGCTTGTAAGTATGGTCAGTGCTGTGAGTCCTCCTTCCCACCCAGCCAGATATCCCACCATGCAACGTGCTTGCATTGCAGGGAGTGCAAGTTGGCTTTCAGGATGTCAGGCAGTGGTGTTGTGCTGTTTGTTGGTGCACAGTTCCCAGCAGGGCCTTGTGCTCCCCACAGCAGTACCCAGTGTCAGCCATCTTGTCAGTCCTTTTCCACTCCCTGTGTTGTGAGCATGGTTCAGAGTGGTGTTGATGGTCCAAATGTGAAGCTGCCCATTATCTGTTACTATGAGTCCCATCATGCTCTTGGCTACACTGACTTCACCAGCATACACAGGATTCCTTCCTTTCTGTGAGCTTCCTGTGAGGTGGTGTTCTAGTGGTGGCTAAATATCTGACAGTGTTTGTTGGTTAGATTTGTGCCACTGCCTAGCTCAATTTGGTATTGGATTTGTACATGTCATGACACAGTTACATATCACTATGAGATGGCATGTATTGTGTTTATCTGTCTGACATACACTTTTTGGGATGATTATCTTTTGTTTGCTGTTGATTTGCTAGGGGTGCATGGTTTGACTGTCCCCTTGACAGTGATGTGTGTGTATTGGCACACAATATTGTGTATATTAGTTGTGTACTCACCAGGCTCTGGGATGTTTGTTAGTCCATATACGCTCACTGGTGGTAGGATGGCCCGCACCTTCTCCTCCCAGGGCCTGAGGTATACTGGTTTGGCAGGAGGGCCACTGCCGGTGTGCTGGCTCAGGAGGTAATCCTTCTTCAGGAGGTCCCTGACCCTCCTGTGCACATCATACCACCTGTTCTGGATGTCTTCCTTTGTGCGCAAACATGGTGATTGTGCGTTCACCCTGTCGACGATCCTCGCCCACATCTTGGTTTTCTGCGACATGGGGGTCTGTTGGACCAATGTGCCAAACAACTGTGGCTCTACCCTCAGGATCTCGTCTACCATGACTTCCAATTCACTATCTAGGAACTTTGGATTCTTCTTTAGGGGCATGGTGATGGGTGGTGGTGGTGATTGATATGTGTGTGTGTGCAAGTGAGGGTGTGTGAGTGTAGGTTTTGCTGTGTGTGTGTGAGGGTGCTATTTGTTGAGGTGCTAATGGTGTGTGGCTTTTGTGTTGGATGAGCTGTGTGTGTGTCTGTGTTTGCTGTGTGATGGTGTTCTCTGCTGGCAGGTCAGTGGAATTTGCAAAGGATCATGGTAGGGATTTGTGGCCTTTATGTAGGTGGAGTTGGGGGTGTGTCCTTGTTCAATTTTTTTCACCCCTGTATTTATTGGCTTTGTCATTGCTTGTATGGCCCTCTTTTTTTGTATTTTTTCATTTGTGATTATTGTGCATGTTGGAGTCGTTCTACTGACCGAGTAGGACGTTGCAGTTATCTCGTGCGCGCCTCTCCGAGTCGTTCCCGCTGTGTTTCAGCTCTGTTTCATATGCGGCGCACGCGTCGGTCGCGGTGTATTGTGTTTGTTCGGCTGGGTTTTGTATGCGTGTCGGTCGTACGGCTTGGGCACCGTGCGAATCGGTCTGCTTTTGCACCCATTGCATCGTACTGCGCGGGTCGGAGTTCGCGGGTACGTTTCGTTTGGCTTTCTTCCTGGTGCGTGTCGGTCGGTTCGATTCGCGTGGTTTTCCAGCCGGATAGCTTGTTTCCGTCCGGGTCGGTCGTTCGCCTTGAGTTCCGTACGAGTCGGCCGTCATTCACATGCATTTAATCGTACTTCCCAGGTCGGGCAACGCCGGTACGTGTCGGTCGGACTATTATCCCATACCGAGTCGGTCGGTATTTTTTCCGGCCCGAATCAGAATTGGCCCCTTAGTATGCACTCATGCAATCACCCAGGCAGTACTGCTGCACTCATTTAATCACCCAGGTACTACCTATACACTCATTAATAACCTGCAATCCTCCATATACTTAATTATTACCCATGCACTCCTCCAATCATCGAGACACTATCCATGCACTTCTCCAATCACTCAGGCACTACTGTTGCACTCCTCCAATCACCCAGGCACTATCCATGCATTCCTCCAGTCATTCAGCCAGTACCCACACACTTATGCAATATCCCAGGCACTACCCATACACTCTTTCAATCACTCAGTCACTACCCATGCACTCTTGCAGACACCCAGGCACTATCTATGCACTCCTCTAATCATGCAGGGACTACCCTGCACTCATGCAAACATCCAGCCAGTATCCATGCACTCTTGCAATCACCCAGGTATTACTCATATACTCATGTAATCAATCAGGTAGTACACATGCACTTCTCCAAATACGCAGGTACTACACATGCACTCATGCAATCAAACATGCACTACCCATGCACTTCTCCATATATTACACTTGCCACAATTCAAACAACACATAGAAATGTGTCTTTTTTTAACCAACTAGGCGGTTCTAAAAAGAACCATTTTTTTCTTCAATATTTGTTTTGTGTTTTTTTAACTTTTTGTATTTTTTGGTGTTTTTTTTTTAAATGAAAAAAACAACAGAATAAACTGAGAAAAGTTTCCCTAACATTTTGCAATTAAAAAATCATTGCAAAAAAATCAACAATGGTGGCTTTTTGCTGCAAAAACAATTGCATCAATTGACTGCTCACCATAACAAATAACTTTTTTGCATTTGATGCAGCGTTGTTTAAGACCAGCAAACTCTGGTCTAATGTCAGGTCCTCTGCTTGATGCTGAAGTACTGGCTGAGGTGCTAGGTCCTGCATTGTCATCACCTTGCTGTGCTTGACGTTCCAGCTCACGTCGATGTTCTTCTCGTGCTAGACGACGAGGGCGCATAGTTTGCAGGTGCTTCAACATGAACTAAGTACCGCCTGAGTATTTCTTCTCGGAGCCCCGAGATATGATTCGTTCACACACAGTGCAGGTCATCTTTCTTGCATTTACCTTCTTTTCACCAGGTGGAAAGGTAAAGAAGGCCCAGACGATATTCTCCTTCCGCTGTTTTGTTAGTTCCTCCAAGTCATCTTCTTCACCAAGGATGTTGTCAGGTGGATTTGAAGATGCTATTGTAGTAGTTTTTTTTTTTTAAAACACCCAAAAAATACAAGAGCAGCAAACACAAAAGGTGTATCTCCTGAGGATGTTGTTGGAGGAATGAGAAATTTGGGTGGGGTGCTGTAAATTCTAGAACAAAAAGCTTCCTAACCAATAAAAAGCTTTCTTTTAACGTCACATGGGATTCGCACACCCGGCACGGAACGAGCGTGCACCCGGCGCGATTTCCGAAACATATATTTAACAATAATATATCTTTATTCCAGTTACAAATATATGATATTTACAAGTATGTTAAATAATCTCTTGGCATAATATACTTATTAAAGTTATATACATATACTTTTAAAACTTAAAAATTTGCGGTTGATTTGCGCACCTGGCGCGACCCCTGGAAATACGTATGTGACGGGACGCAGAGCCAAGAACCGCAAACCCTTTGCATACCGATCGCGCATCGTACACGACTTAACCAATATGGCGGCAAAATTCTTGGATTCGCGCACCCACCGTGACTGGTACACGTTCGGTACGCGAATCCATTATTAAAAAAAAAAAATTAAAAATGTAAATTCATATTTTAGAAAACAGAAAACATCACATTATTTTTATAAAAATTAAAAAATTAAGAACAAGTATTTTTGGTTATTATAGTTAGAAATTAGCATTTAAAAAACCTTTGAAATTCACTGAAAAAAACATAGGTTTCAGAGATGTTATAGTTACAAATTAGCATTTAAAAAACCTTAGAAATTCACTAAAAAAACCATGGGTTTGAGGGACGTTATAGTTAGAAATTAGCATTTAAAAACCTTTGAAATTCACTGAAAAACCATAGGTTTCAGGGACGTTATAGTTAGAAATTAGCAATTAAAAAACCTTTGAAATTCACTGAAACAACCAGAGGTTTCAGGGACGTTATAGTTAGAAATTAGCATTTAAAAAACATAGAAATTCACTGAAAAAACCATAGGTTTCAGGGACGTTATAGTTAGTTGGACATTTCAATTCGGCCGTTATAGTTAGTTGAGCTAACTATAACTCGGGCCCTCGCAATGCACTGCTGATGACATCACATATTACATCACTCATGACATGGTCAGTGACATCACTGATGACATCACTGATGACATGTCAAATGACATCACTGATGACATTACTGATGACATCATCCACGTGATAATCTGATGCACCTCCTCACACCCTAATATAAACTTTGATACACCCACTCTAAAATACACACTGCCATTCTCGAAACCATAGACACACCAATACCAGTTACCACATACCCACTCACTGATTCCTAGGTTTACACACATCCACTCACTCACCGATACAGTTACTCATACGCGCAGCCACTCATCAATACAGCCACTATCATATGTACTCATACACCCATACAGGCACTCACACATTGCCACTCACCCATAGAGTTACTCACACAGCTAGTCAGTCATGCAAAGAATCAATCACACTCCCATTTACTCACCTATAAAGTTATACACACACCACGTCACTTATTGATACAGATACTAACACATACTTACTCTCTTATACAATCACTGACACAAGCACACACTCATCCATACAGCCACTCTCACAATCACTCACTCTCACATATAGTCATTTATATACTCCAACACTCACATATACTGCCTTTCACATATGTAGTTACTCACACATGTACCAGTGAGACATCCATTCACTCACCAACACAGCCATACACATACTCACCCACCCATGCAGCCCCTCACAGACGCAATCTTGAACCCATACACCCAGTGAATCAACCACTCACACATCCATGCAGGGAGTCACACACTCCCCACCCACTCACACAGACACTCAGGCACCCATACTGGTACTCAGACAACCAATCAAAAACCCATATAGACACTCATGTAGCTACTCACCAACCCATGCAGCCACTTACACACCAATCGACAGACTGATACAGACATTCACACAGATTAGTCACTAACCCATGCATTAGTAAGACATGTTTAATCACTCACTTATATAGACAGTCATACACTTACTAAATCATACATTCAGACACTCATACACCCACTCATTTTTCAATACACCTTGGCATATATATATATATATATATAAAACATATTTAAACTTTTTAGAAACACTCAGTCACTGGATGATGTCATCAGTGATGTCATTTGACATGTCATCAGTGATGTCACTGACCATGTCATGAGTGACGTAATATGTGATGTCATCAGCAGTGCATTGCAGGGGCACAAGTTATAGTTAGCTCAACTAACTAAAGCGGCCGAATTTTTCTGGTTTTGTATGAGTAAAATGTCCAACTAACTATAACGTCCCTGAAACCTGTGGCTTTTTCAGTGAATATATATATATATATATATATATGTGTGTATATGTATATATGTACATATATATATATTCACTGAAAAAACCATAGGTTTTAGGGACAGTTATAGTTAGTTGGACATTGCACTCGTACAAAACCCGTGAAATTCCCCGTTATAGTTAGTCCAGCTAACTATAACTCGCGCCCCCGCAATGCACTGCTGATGACGTCACATATTACATCACTCATGACATGGTCAGTGACATCACTGATGACATCACTGATGACATCTCAAAGGCCACACCCCTTTTTACACCTCTCTGCAACGCAGCTCTGTGGCGCTTTCTGGATGTACCTGTTGGGCTAGTTGGCCCCCAGGGACCCTCAGGATTCAAGGGGATGTAATTCCCCATCTTAAAACGCGCCACGGGGCCTGTTTGCACACATGTCACCTGAAGCCCCGCCCCCTCCCTTCACCACTGTGCAAACGCGCCCCGTGGCGTGTTTTAAGTTGGGGGATTAAGTCCCCTTGAATCCTGAGGGTCCCCGGAGTCCAACTAGCCCACCATATACCTCCAAAAGCGCCACAGAGCTGCGTTGCAGAGAGGTGTAAAAGGGGCGTGGCCTCTGTACACCTCTCTGCAAGGCAGCCCCTGGCGCATACTGGAGGTTCCTGGTGGGCTAGTTGGCCCCCAGGGACCCCCAGTATTCAAGGGGAGTCGTTCCCCCTCTGCAAACGCGCCAGGGGGCGCGTTTGCAGAGTGGTGAAGGAAGGGGGCGGGGCCTGCGGGCCCGATCGTTTTTTTTTAATTTATTTTTTTTGTGTCCCCTGAAGGGGGGCTGTGTGGCCCCCCTTCCTTTTTTCTGTTTTTGGGCTCTGGGGACCCCATCCCCCAGGGCCTTACCCCTTTTTAAATTACAAAAAAAAAAAAAACGGGAAGGGGGCCGCGTGGCCCCCTTCCCTGGGCCTGTATTGGCCCCGGGACCCCATCCCCCGGGGCATGGCCTCTATATTTATTATTTTGAGGGGGCAGCGTGGCCCCCTCCTCTGGCCATTTTAAGGCCCCGGGGACCCCATCCCCGGGGCCGGCCTTTCCATTTTTTTTTTTTTTCATTTTTGGGGAGGGGGCCGCGTGGCCCCCTCCCGAGCCACTACTTGCCCCGGGGACCCCAACCCCCGGGGCTGGCCCTCTCGTTGGGGACTGTGGGGGTCCCCAATCCCCCACAGTCCCGCCGGCTCCCCGTGTCCTACGGGAGCCGGCATTGCTTTACACATGGGGAGCAGCTAACATGCTGCTCCCCATGTGGAAAAGCAATCTGCTTGGATATTGGAAGAGAGAGCAGGTTTCCCTGCTCTCTCTTCCAATATCCAAAGCAGTTTAGCTATGGCAGGACGGGAGCCGCGAGGCTCCCGTCCTGCCATAGCAAACTACAGTGTCCCGGGGTAGGCACCCGGGACACTGCAGGAGCCGGCCCTGGGGGTGGTGGTCCCCAGGGCCATCAAGGGCTCCAGGAGGGGGCCGCGCGGCCCCCTCCCATTCAGTACACAGCCCCGGGGAGGTGGTGGTCCCCGGGGCTCTGGGGTCCGTAACGGACCCCCATATTAAAATGTTTAGTGCCCCAGGGAGGTGGCGGTCCCGGGGCGTGTGGGGGCTGGAGCCCCCCCACACAGGTTTTACAATTTAATAAAAAAAGCCCCGGGAGGTGGTGGTCCTCGGGGCTGCGGGAGGCTCAGAGCCCTCCCGCACCATTTTTCAAAAAAGCCCCGGGGGTGGCAGTCCCTGGGGCTTGGGGGCCCTTTGAGGCCCCCACACATGAAATTATCCCCCCCACCATGCCCCCGGGACTTGGGCCACCCGGGGGCCAATTAACATCGAAGCGCGGGAGACCGCGCTTCAATTTTTTTTCGGCAGGATTCGCGCACTCTGAGCGCATCCTGCCGATTTAAAAATTTTTTTTTTTTTTTTTGCCCAGGGGGTCCTTGTGGGACCCCTGAGCAAACCTAGGGGTCAGGGTGTTTCTACCCTGCCCCCTTTGTGCGCTTTGCGCACTTGTTTCTGTCCCTCGGTTCTACCGAGGGACAAAATGGCTGCCAACATTTCCTGAATCGGAATGTTGACAGCCAGCTGACAGCCAATTAACATGCAGCTCGTGATCGGGACGGTGCGCGCAGGGTGCGCTGAGGGTACGCGGACCCTACTCGGCCATAGATATCACTAACTTTTTACTTTTCATTTTCTCAGCAACTACTGAACGGATTTACACCATTTAACAAAAAGGGTTCTTTCTGAACCAAGAACTACCTCTTTGCCAAATTTGGTGTAATTCCGTTCAGCAGTTCAGGCTGTAGCCGTGTCTAAAGTTTCCTATGGAAAAGTGCATGGGGAAAACACGTTTTGGGACCCCCTTTTTCTCGGCCCCCGCTTGACGAATCCCCCGAGACTTTCAGGGTAGGAGCGGACCGGAGCGGGCCACAAAGTTTGAAAATTTCACGAAGATACGTCAACCGGCAAGAGAGTTATTTCAAATAGAATGTCGCGGATTTCCTATGGATAATAGGTTGTAACTATAACTATCTACTGGCGACCGCCAGTAGATAATATATGTGTGTGTGTGTGTATATGTACATATATATATATATATATATATATATATATATATATATATATATATATATATATATATATATTTATTTGTTATTTTTTAGATTATTTAACATTTTGAAGATATGATATAAATTAAAATGGTTAGTTTAATAATTGTTTTTTAAATAGATATTATATATGTGAGTTTAACTTTTTTAAATTAAGTTTTTTGTTACAATTGTTAAAATATATATTAAATCTGTTTTATTTTTTAATGTTACTATTTAATATATTTTGCATTTATTTTAATTTCTATATGTTTCAAAAACAATATTTAATACAACAATATTTATGACATCGATTTTTTTTTTAATATATTGTTGTACTTACCATTATAATTATAGGATGACGATATTTTTAACAGCGATATTTTGGTCACAATATTTTGGTATGTTGATATTTTGAGGGGCGATATTCTGTCAGTGAACCCAATGCAGACACTGACACACCCAGCCATATAGTAATGTATCCAATAAGACACTTAGGCAAACACATGCTTTTGCTGACACACCCAGGCACATATTGATGCAAACACTAACACACCCAGTCACTCACTAGTGTATACACTATCACACCTAGGCCTATACTCATGCACATACTGACACACCCACTCTCATACCTATACAGCCACAGACACATTAAAAACACAGAGTTAGCTCTTTGTTTGACTAGATGCTGGCTTCACTCTTCAACAAACATTATGGGCATGTTTATGATGTTGGTCAGAGTTGACTCTGACCGACACTGTTTTTGTGGAGGAACGGCCTGACCATAGGTCGGTGGTTCCATACACCGAATTACGTTCCGACTGCACATATTGCAGTCAGAAACTCCCATTTCTCAATGGGAGCTTGTGCGGCGGGCGGAAACCACTCGCAGCACAAGTTCCCATTGAGAAATGGGAGTTTGTGAACATCCCTGCACCATGTGGCAGGCACCTAATGGTGCCTACCACACGGTGCAGGGATGTTCAGGCGGACGACATAGGTGCCCCCCAGGCCCATATGCAGAGGGCCAAGAGGGAAGGGGGCCCTGATAGGGGCCCCCAGTGTCGCTTTCTGACAGCCTTTTCATGTCGGAAAGGCCGACATGGAAAGGATGTAGGAAACTGACATCATAATCCTGATGGCAGAAACGCTGTCCTTAATGGATTATGAGGAGTTTCTGACCAAACAACAGGCCCCATGAGCCTGCCGGAAAGCGTCGGTCGGTCCCTCCAACTGCTGCCTCTGACCGCACGCATCCTAATGCGTCGGTCGGACAACAGCAGTAGATGCGGTTCAGACCACAACTGACAAGCTGTCGGTTGCAGTCCAAAACGCATCGTAATGAGGCCCTATGTAGTGTTTGGATGCAAAAATATATATATATAACAGCAATGCTTCTTCAATGTATCCAAGAATGCACCCACACAAGACATTTTTACAATGACAAGCATGTGACATTTCGCGCAGTGAATAACCATGTCACTCAATTCTTCACAGGCAGGTGGTATTGTAAAAAGTGCTGCTGAAGATAGTTCTCCCGAGGCTGCTGTGTAGATTGACTGTCCTGTTACACCTGCTTTCTCTCACATCATCTAGTTGTAGACCCTCTCATGAATTGTTTTTAGGTGCTTCCGCATAGAACTTGTCCCATGTGAATACTTCATTGCAGTGCCTCTGAATAACTGCTTGCCACAAACTATGCACTTGACATTTTGCGGATACCTTATTTTCCACCGGAAGGTAAGGTAAAGTGCTTCCACACATCACTTTCTTTTCTGCAAGGTGGTGTGTCTTGTCCTTCATCCTCAAGAGGTTGTGGATCCTCTTCTTGGATGGACGATGTAGTTTCAGCCATTATCTAAAAGCACAGTACTGCTGGTCTCAATCCTCCTTTTAGAGACCTCACTGTAGAAGTAACTGCTTTTGGGTGTGTTCTTCCATGTGAAAGGGTGGGCTCCTAAAGTATCCAATCAAGGCTTGGGTGTGTTTTCAAGTGACTTCTTGATTCCGGCCTGTAAATTCATGGATTCGTGAAACTGGTAAGGTGGTTCATTCACTCACAGAACCATTCACATACCTATTCACAGATCCATACACCTTTACACACACCCACTCACTTATCCATGCAGTCACTCATATACCCACTCACTCACCCGTACAGCTGCTCACACAACCACTCACACTGCTACTGATACAACCACGTACCCATAAAACAACTTACACAGCCATACAATTCAGCCATACAATCATCCATACAGCTAATCACACACCCACTTAATCAATCATACAATCAAACAGCCAGTCACTCACCCATACAACATCTCAACAGACCCATTGATACAACCATACAACTACTCACACATTCTCACAAGCACTTACATACCCATTCACTCATCCCTACAAGCACTCAGATGACCATTCACTCACCCAAACAGCCACTCACTTAGACTCTCACTCTCCAATACAGCCACTCAGTCACCCACTCATTTTCCAAACACACACTCAAACAGTCAGTCACCCATACAGCCACTCACACAGCCACTCATCCACCCATGCAGCCACACACACAGCCATTCATTCACCCATACAGCCACTCACTCACACACCCACTCAGTCACCAATACAGCCACTCACACAGCCACATAATCACCCATACAGCTACTCATACACCTACTTATTCATCCATACAGCCACTCGCACAGCCACTCACACAGTCATACAGCCACTCGCACACCCACTCACACCCTGATACAGACAATCACAAAGCCACTCAGATGACATATGTTAGAAACTGTATCACTCAGTAGTACAGAAAGAATAGTAATTTAACTTATGGTGTAGCTTAGTATATATGTTTAAGTCTCAGCAACATTTACAAAACACTTACACTCACTGAATGATGTCATCAGTGATCTCATTTGAGATGTCATGAGTGATGTCACTGACCATGTTATGAGTGATGTAATATGTGAGGTCGTAAGTGGTGCATTGCTGGGGCGTAAGTTATAGTTAGCTCAGGTAACTATAGCTGCTGAATTTCACTGATTTTATACGAGTGAAATCTGAGCCTAACTATAATGTTCCTGTGACCTTATAGTTAGGAAATAGAATTTAAAAAACCTTAGAAATTCACTGAAAAAAACCAAAGGTTACAGGGACCTTATAGTTAGGGTGGTATTTCACTCGTACAAAACCAGAGAAATTCATCAGTTATAGTTAGCTCAGCTAACTATAACTTCACGCACTGCTTAAGGCCTAACATATTACATCACTCGTGACATGGTCAGTGACATAACTGATGACATCACTGATGACATCTCAAATGATATCACTGATGACATCATCCAGTGACTGTGACTGTTTTTAAAATGTTTATGAGTGTTAAATATATATACCAAGGTGTATTGGTGAATCAGTAGGTGTATGAGTGACTGTATGGATGACTCAGTGGGTGAGTGACTGACCGTATATGTGAGTGATTAGGTATCTCAGTGAATGTATGGGTGAGTGACTGGTTGTGTAACTGTGTGTATCTGTCTGTCAGTTGATGTCTAAGTGGGTATATGAGTGTGCTAGTGGGTACATGAATTGCTATATGGGTGATTGATTGGTTGTCTGACTACCTCTATGGTCGTCTGGGTGTCTGTGTGTGTGAGTGAGGAGATGTGTGACTGCCTGTATGGATGAGTTAGTGGGTGAGTCAGTGGCTGTATGGGATAGTGAAATCGTGTGTGAGAAGCTGTATGAGGGAGTGAGTGTCTGAATGGCTGTGTCAGTGATTGAGTGCTTGTGTCAGTATGGGTGAGTAACTAGGTATGTTAAAGGCAGTATTGGCGAGTGACTGGCTATATGAGTGACTTATGTGTGAGTGAATGTGAGAGCGGCTATATGGATGAGGGCATGCTTCTGTCAGTGATTGTATAGGTGAGTGACTACTTGTTGCTATTTGTATGAGTAAGTAAGTGGTTGTGTGTGTAACTGTTCGGGTGAGTAAGTGGCTGTGTGATTGACTGTATGGATGAGTGTCCAGGTGTGTGAGTGGTTCTATGGGTGACTCACTCAGTGCTTGAGTATTAGTATGGGTGTATGCGTGGATGTATCAATGGCTGTATTAGTGAGTGAGTGGGTGTATGAGCGGCTGTATGGGTGAGCAAGTGGGTGTGTGTGTGGATCTATGAATCAGTGAATGGGTATATAAGTACTGGTATGGCTCTGTGAATGGGTTTGTAAATGGTTGTGTGGCAGTGGCAGTGGGTGTATAAACGATTTTATTGGGGTTTAAGTGGGTGTGTCAGAGATGCTGTGGATGATGTCATCACTGATGTCATTTGAGATGTCATCAGTGATGTCATGAGTGATGTCACTGACCATGTCATGAGTGATGTAATATGTGAGGTCATAAACAGTGAATTGCGGGACGCGAGTTATAGTTAGCTGAGCTAACCATAACTGCCGAATTTCTCTGATTTTGTACGAGTGAAATATCATCCTAACTATAACGTCCCTGTAACCTTTTTTTTTTTCAGTGAATTTCTAAGGTTTTTTTTTAATTCTATTTCCTAACTATAACGTTCCTGTATCCTTTGTTTTTCTTTTCAATTTCTAAGGTTTTTAAAATTCTATTTGTTAATTGTAAGGTCCTTTTTTGTAAGTGAACCTCTAAGATTTTCATTCTTACTTTCTATAATTGGATATTGTGTATTATATTTATATTCTACACCACTTATTTTTATTTCATATGTGTTTATCAGAAAATACATTAATAATTGGTTTTATTTTTAAAAATGTAAGTCGGCACAACATTGTTGCATTTACAGTGGAGATTCTGTCATTAGTAAATCTATTTCACATACTGAAAAATACAGTTAAAGACATTTTTTGAATAAAGTTTAACTCTAAATATTTATTAATACATTGTTTTAACTTTTCTTTCTGTGATCAATTGAGGAGAAAGCCACCGTTAAAAAAAGGTTTATATGCAAAAAGATCAGCACCCACTATATGTCAATATTCTCAAAGATAATCTGTTCTGTTCCAACAAAAATTAGCAAAATACAGCACTGGTTCTGAATCTTATTCAATTTGCCAAATTTACTTCAGAATTTCTCATGTCCAATAAGATTACTTCAAACATGTCGTGTGTTCAAAATGTCGTGCTGTATTTTACTAATTTTTGTTGGAACAGAACAGATTATCTTTGAGAATATTGACACATAGTGGGTGCTGATCTTTTTTGCATATAAATGTGTGGATTGTATCTGCTTATGGGGACCCAGGAAGCTGTCTTCCCCTGATCTGAGCACCACTTTCTTAGATTAAATCCTATACTTTGATGGGTGCGGCATTGAGAGTCTAGGCCTCTTTCTAAAAAATGTTTATATTCGCGACTACCAACGTCGTCGCGGAGAGCGAGTGGTTTATACAAAGTGTAAAACATATATATAGACATATTCTACAATATTTTTAACAGTAGAGCTTTATTAGTGTACTTTTCAAACTCATACTTTCCAGTGAGTTTCCAGAATATCGCCTCCAAACACTTTTTCCTGTTTCTGCGAAGACAGCGGAAGTCGTGATGATGTCGGTAATTATGGATAGCGCACGTTTTTCAACAACTCTGAAACGTATATGTAGAGGTATTGTGAACAAGGTTAGTATAGCTGTTCACTATTATAATATTGAAAGCTCTGTTTTTCCTCCCATTTTGAAACAATACTACTTTAAACTAATATTTTGCATTTCCGCTTCACCGAGGTAACCACGACTATTTCGGTCACTGCGAATATCACATGACCGGGAAAGCAAGGAATATCATTGGATAATAAACTTTTCAGCAAAATCAATAGGAAGTGCACACCCAAACCTCCTTCTTGAATCTTCTTTAATAGAACTTCATTCTGAGCAGGTGGATTCATTTTGCTGTTCAAACTTTTTGGTCTTTTTTTTCTATCAGAAATGGCAACACAGCAAGGAGATGGGGGTCAGCAGGAACAACAGCTGGATGTGGAGTAGGTGGACACTGAAGATGTGAAAGAGGAGGAACCTCCACAAAATAGAGCCAATGTGGCATGGGATTTTTTTACAATCACATCAGGTGAATCAAAAGCAGCTGCCAAACTTGTGCAATGCACAATCTGCAAGAAGACCCTCTCAAGAGGGACGAACAAGAAATATTCATGTGAGACAAATTCAATGTTATACCATCTAAAAATCTATCATAAAAAACCTCTCCAACTGGCAATCAAGCATAGGGAAGCTGGAGGACCATCTACTTCAGTGGCAGCAGCAACAATTCCTCATCAGAAACTCCCTTCTGAGGTGCAGACTACTGCAACAGATATGGCCCCAGAGTTGTCAAGAATGGCCACTTAGTGCATGGACTGTAGTGTTGTCATAAGTGCTGGTGAGCAGAGTCTTGCAGCTATTCACAATGCTGCAAAACATCATACATGATACATTTTTTCCCTTTTATATGTTTTTCACATTATTCAGTGCACGTTTTTTCAATTCCTGCTGTCCCAGTTGCCATTTTTGTTATAATAAAAAGAACAAAAAAAAGTAAAACATTACAAAAGCCTTAAAACATTTTTTTTTAAATGGTTTCTGTTGGAACCGCCTGTTACAGTAAAAAAAAAGATAAAGTATGTATATATGTTGGAATGAGTGTATGACTGCTATATGGATAATTGAATGAGTGCACAACTGGTGCATGGATGTTACAATGAGTGCATCAGTGGTGCCTGAGTGAATCGATGAGTGCATAAGTAGTGCCTGCATGATTGGAAGAGTGCAAACGTGGCGATTGGGTGATTGGATGTGTGCTTGGGTAGTGCCTGAGTGACTGGATGAGTGCATATGTTGTACATGAGTGAATAGAAGAGTGCAACAGTAGTGCCTGAGTGAATGGATGAGTGCATGGGTAATGGCTGGGTGAATGAATGAGTGCATTGATAGTGTCTGGGTGAATGAAGGAGTGCATGGGTAGTACCTCAGTGAATGGAGCCTCATTGTTGCCAGACCACCTGTTTGTTCCTTTCCGGCCCGGAGGAGGGGCCCGCGACGTACCTGCTAGGCACCGGAGCGCCATAAAGCCAAGAGAGGCGTCCCGCAGGGCGGAAGCCTCATTGTTGCTGGACCAGTTGTTTGTTCCTTTCCGGCCTGGAGAAGGGGCCTCGACGTACCCGATAGGTGCTGGAGCGCCATAAAGCCAAGAGAGGCGTCTCACAGTGCGAGGCATGCCAGGGCTCGGCCCAAGCAAAGACCGGGCCAAGACGGGCCTGTCTTAGCCCGTCAGAGACTGGAAGAGGCTGGACTGGGCCCCCCCTCTTGGTTCCCTGCCCTAGGAAAGTTTGCTATCCGGATTTTATACTTTCCTCAGTGCCAAGCAAATGTAATTGAAAAGCATCCAAATCTTTTGTCCGGCAGCTTCTGTACTGGAGAACACCAATACCGGTCCGTAAAGTGCTATTGATGGTTTGAATCTTGTCCTATATTAAATGTCCTGCACACTATACTTTGCAGCCTGCTCGCCCTACCTTCCCTTCTAGCCTGGTCATGATTTTGTCAGGTGGTATTGGGGGTTCCCTATTGAACATTGCCATTATTAAGCAAGAATGGGGAAACGGACCTGCCACAACAAGCAGCAAGCTCAGCCCCAGATATTGCTTTCATCTTTGTCACAAACATCAATTGACAGGATGCTACAGAGGGCCATAGGCGTGGTGGCAACCGACATAGAACTTACAGAAAGAAGGTTGTCTTGAACTCCAGATCTTCGATGTTCTCCAACCAGTTTGGCTCCACCCCTAGCCACCCCTGCCCTGGAAATCAACTCCTCGCTGTCCTCGCAAGCTGCATGGATAGAGCTGGGAGCTGTATCCAAAACATACATGCGGAAGGGGGGTGAGATCAAAGGCCTAGCCAAGAATGGTAAACCTAAGCAAACAACCAGGGCAGGGGCAAAACGTAAGAAATCCAATGAAGGGACCTCCAAATGCATAGAGCACCTGGACAATGAGGACCTGGATCTGGGGTGTAAAGGTAGTATATGAACGGATTCGAAATATCCGACTTGGGTGGCGAACTTGGTGATGGACTTACAGGATCAGATCAGATCTATTGTGAAAGAAGAGTTTACTTCCCTGGTAGCATGCCTAGATAAGATGGCTGACTTGTGTGAAACCAGGGCTGGAAAGAACAGTGAAAGGACCGCCATGGCCATAGTGAGGGGAGTTAATTCTATCTGTCAGACTGACAATGTTACTATAATGATCGCAGAAAGGCCAGATCCACCATATGGACAAAAAAGCCTATTAAGAATCACAGTGTGGACAGAGATGGGCCCCAGAATAGAAGGGAAGGGGAATGGCATGAGATTAGCATCAAGGCTAGGGATGAAAGGGGTGACCTTCCTGTGATAAACGTACCTTCGGCATCATCTCCGTATGTTATTGTATTGGCAGGTGTACCTGAAACCAAAATGGGATGAAGGGAAACCCAACTAGAACTAAAGAATAAATGTTTTTTTTTGTCTGGCTAGACATCGACAGTTCGCCTATGAAAATGCATGGGAAATCCTCATGACGCGTAGGGTCAGCTGGGTGGGTAATAGACCAAAAGACATGCAAGGGGATTGCGTAGTGGTCAATTTAAAAAACCACATGATTGTCCAAAGCCTCTTTGCGCATGAATTGTTTTGGACAGGACGCAGGCATGGTGATCAGGCCCCTCCCGCTTGGCTATTTTTACTTACCAAGTCAAGCGTTTCCAACTAGGGCATGTAACAGCCCCATGCAGGGTAGATGGTTCCAAAATCAACAGCAATTTGGACTGTGGCATCAACCACCCAGATCCTTGTTATTCAATCTACCTGTAGCAAATAGATCCGGGGCTCTAGAAGAGGTAGATTGACAAATAGTAGTGAAGACGCACCCTGAAATAAAACAAAAAGGAAGGGATAAGGGAGGCACATTTGAAGGGCCTATGTCAAGACTCTGAACAAAAATGACAATCTAACGGGCATGCATACAAGTTCCCCCAAAACCCTGGCTCAGGTCAATGTATTAGGAACATCAGAAGGCCCAAGTCCCCAAGCTAATCATGTACAGCAGGGAGGTGCTCAAATAAGGTCGTTGGGGAAGTGCCTCAGTGACCCCAGTGAAGAGTTGCCCTCCAATATTGACACCCAGGCAGCCAACCCAGTAAAATATAATGAACTAACCAAGCTGAAGATACTATCGTGGAACATCGCTGGCGTTAAAAGTAAATTGAACTGCCCTGAGTGGGGGGCCTTTGTGGACCAACACAATGTATGTATGTTTTAGGAAACATGTGCAACGGAGGAGGTACTGCGGATGGGGTTTGTGGGATTTAGAAGAGCTGCTACTACCAGGGGAAAGGGTAAGCCGTCTGGGGGCCTTTGTATATTGGTAGGCACTCATTTGGGTTGTATGGCCAATCAGTTGGAGACTTTCTCCAATGATATGCAGGGCATCCTACTTACTTTTGCACCAAACACCAATAGCACTGGTTAATGTCTATTCCAGGCCCGTAAGGCTCAGCCACGAATCTCTGACCATCGATCAACTGGCTCATTTTATTCCTACCATCACTAAAAATGCCTTGATGGTTATAGGGAGTGTCTCCAACTGCCAATTTGAGCCCCTGATTGAGTCCAATGGAACAACATCCTGTGAAGAAGATTTGCTATGGAAATCCCTGAGTCAAACTTCTCGCCAATTAGGGCATGGACATCGCTGGCTCTTCAGATCAAATCCCTCACCCTAAACTACTATCTAAGAGCCTGCAATGGTCGCATAAAATCTGACTCTTCAGGGAAGCAAACTTTTACAAGAGTTGGTCATTCTTCCATTCTAGACTACATTCTGTTAGAAACCAGGATGTGGCGCAGGATTGTTGACTTAGCTGTCCTGCCTCAACATGACAGCGACCATAATGCTCTGATTGTGGAGATGGAGTTGCCCGTCCCTGGGAAATATTCCGATCTTAAAACGCCATCAGATGGTAGATTAATACTTACCAACAAAAGGAGAAAAATACGATGGCCGGTAATCCAACATTCTCCCAGAAGGCTGGCTTCCTTATATGAAACTATCATCCCTAACCTATTAGAAATAGAAAAGTTTATAACCACAGATGGTTCTTTTACCTCTCTAACCGGAGTTGCTAAGACTCATGAAACATTGACATCTAACCTGGTTGATATATTCTTTCTAACAGGTTCTTCTAGAGGGGGTAAAAAGGCCAAGCCGTCTTCGTTTGATGATAGTTGTCGGGCGACCAAGCAGGCTCTGATAGATGCCATCAAATCCAAGGACAGGATTCAAATTTAAAAAATGAGGATATCATATTGAAACAGCATTAGGCTAGCAAAACAAATCTGGGCGATGGACAAATGGGATTCTCTGAAAAGGGCCCTATTAACCAATGAAAAGAAAGCCTTCTGGAACATAATCGACACAGGCTGAAGTGATGGGAAGCAGGCTATAGAGCCTAATCTAGCGGCAGACATCTGGAAGGGGCATTTTCAGGCTCTATACACTATGCCAGAAGCTGAGGATACAACCATGGAACAAGCAATTATCCAACTGCAGAACACCCATATAGAGGCCCCTGAGATAACTCTGACCGAAATAGTTGGTGCCATAAGCAAAATAGCCCCGTGCAAAGCACCAAGGCTAGACAAGATACCAGGGGACCTCTTTTGTGCAGAACCAAAAATCCAGGGGCCTTATTTGTGGGCTATATTTAATGCCATACTGCAGGGAATAACGAACCCCACAACATGGGCTGGAGCTGAAATCCTCCCAGTATGCAAAAAAGGTTCACCACTTTTCCCTATTAATTACAGACCCATCAGCCTAATTGATGTAACCCAGAAAATGTTTGCCCGGGTATTGTTGGACCGCCTTCAGGCCTGGATGGATGAACATAACATCTTGAGGCCATTCCAGGCAGGTTTTAGAAAAAACATCTCCACTATTGATCAAATATTTAGGCTCCAACTTCTCTATTGGAAAACGGTGTCTATAGAGGGTGGCAGTCTCTATCTAATATTTGTGGACTTAAAAAACGCTTTTGATCTGGTACCCAGGGACAAACTTTGGGCTGTACTTAGTGATCTTGGGGTTCTCATCTATCTTTGGTACATGCTCAGGAGGTTGCTTGAAGGCAATTATGCCCAAATCAGGTATGGTAAGCATAGTTAACTTACCACACCACTTGCAGTTAACAGAGGAGTCAGACAAGATTGCGTGCTTGCACCTACCCTGTTCTGCTTATATATTAATGAATTGGTTGATCTATTGAATGAGGTGAAGGACAATGATGCCCCGCAGTTAGTGCATAGAAAAGTGTTGGCAATGATGTTTGCCGACGATACTCTTTTGCTTTCTAAGTCACCAATGGGCATCCAGATTATCCTCGATAGCTTTGGTGTTTTTAGTAAAAGCAGGGGATGGAGATCAACATACAGAAGAAGAAATATATGGTCTTCAACCCAGTTAGCATGAAACGTTCTAATCCCCTCTTGAATGGTATCCCGCTTGAGAGGGTATCAGTATTTGAATATCTATACCTTAACTGAAAAAATGAATTGGGGGCCACAATTAGATAAAACAAGCTTCAAGGGAGCACAGACAACGGGGGGGCTGGTCAAGCTATTTAGGAATTTTTTCCACAAACCCGTTGGTCCAGTTATGGAGATCTATAAAATGCAAATAAGGGGTGCTGCAATGTATGGGGTGAACTCTGGGTGCATTGTTTTTTAAGAAACATTAAGGGGTCGATTCCTATCTCGGTCGGTAGGGCTCCGAATCGGATTCGGCTTTACCGGATCCGAGTCGGAGGCTTTGTTTCCGACCGATTCGTACAGTCGTCCGAGCGAGCAAGTACGATGCGAGTGAACGCGAAATCGCCGACCGACTCGTTTCCGGGTCCGAACCGCTCCGTCCGACTCGTTCGCACTCGATTTGTGGCGCGCAATGGAGACGTTTTACGACCGAGCCAGTACGATGCACGATCCGGACAGCCGGATTGAGTCGGAGCCTCCGACACAAAAAAGCTCCCGGACACGGACTTCGGGGGTCCGTGGCGGACCCCCCTTCACCCGTAGCCATACGAGTCGGACACAGGGGGGATCCATGGGTCCCCCCTATACATGCGTGTACGGTGTGGATGGCACCAACGCGTACCCACTACAGGGGGCCCCTTTGTGCGCAACGTACCCATTGAGTCAATGGGAGCCCATGTACACGTCGTACAACCGGCTCCCATTGACTTCAATGGGAGTCCGACCAAACCGAGTCTGACAGCATACGGCCGCATCGTACTCGCTCGGTCGGACTGCAGGGGTCCGGCTCGGTCGGAAAACAATCCAGATCCGGATCAGTCGGAGAGCTTTCCTACCCAGATCGGAATCGGCCCCTTAGTCTGAGAACAACTTCACTAGGCAGCTATTTGGTCTCCCCTTCAGTTCCCCACTTACCCCTTTGCCTATGGACTTGGGGGTGAGACCGATCGCAGAGGAAATTGGCTGTAGACCTTTAACCTTTTGGCGTCATCCATGGGTGACCCTGGAACTGGCCGAATATA
This sequence comes from Calotriton arnoldi, assembly GCA_963921515.1. Taxonomy (NCBI): domain Eukaryota; kingdom Metazoa; phylum Chordata; class Amphibia; order Caudata; family Salamandridae; genus Calotriton; species Calotriton arnoldi. The sequence continues at coordinate 140,103 of CAWUFW010017356.1, forward strand.
GGTCAGAGCTAAAAGGGGAAATGGTTCTACCGGGTGTAGGGAAACTGGCGTGGTTTGCATATATTAGGGAAGCACTCCGTAGTATAGGTAGAATGAGTCTATGGAGCAATCCAGAGGTAGCATGTCCTGCAATAACAAGAAAAGAACTGGTCAGGATCTATGGGGGGGCAAACTTGCCCAACTACAAGAGAGCTCAGCTATAGGTTCTTTAACTGTTAACTTTATGAAAATCAAGGACTATTATAGTTGAGAGCCTTTCCTGGACTAAATACAACCGGCACTAGCCAGGAAACTAAATGTACAAATTAGACATTGGTCCCTTCCCCTGCGTGCATTTTCTAATAAATGGGCGGGCACCTCCCCCTTAGGGTGTCCCGCCTGTAGCATCGAGGTTTTTTCTCTGCCCGGGCTACAAAAAAGCCAGACAGAGATGGTTGATTCAACTGTGTAGAAATTTAGGGTCCAAGCGTTATGAAGATGTATTTAGGCTTCTGAAATATAATACCCAAATGGCAATCGTAATCGCTGTGTTTCGCTTTTTAATCTCTATGTGATGTGTGCGTAAGTTGCTTCTGGAAACTAACCAATGGATTTAAGTCGACCCTTTTTTATTTGTGACTTGCCCCATATCAATTTAATTCACAAAAGTTAATCCTGTTTTCAGCAGGGTTTTAGTCGATTTTAAATCTGTGGGAACAGCGAATACCAATTTTAAGTATTTTTATTACAGGGGTTACCTCTACCTTGCAGTTGTATTCTTTTTGGCATCAGAAGGCCTGTGATTTCATTGATGGGGGTGAGCAATAGTAAATGTAACTAAGGACCCCATAGGGTTAACAGACTGTATAGTTTGGCAAACTTTTAGCACTGTATATTTTCACTTTTTAACAGGGTAGTACTTATATTGTATATCCCTTTTTAGCATTCAATGGGGCGCAGGCCAACTAGTCGTATTGTTTGCAACTAGGATTACGCTAGCTACATGAAGGTGTATTTTTATAATGATTGTTTTAATGTACTGTATGATTATTGCACAAACACTTTTATTGTCTATTGACCGAAATAAAGTATACAAATGGAATGGAATGGATGAGTGCAAGGGTAGTGCCTGGGTATTGGATGAGTGCATGGATAGTGCCTGGGTGAATGGATGAGTGCATGGCTAGTACTGAGTAAATGGAGGGCTGCATGGGTAGTACCTCAGTGAATGGATAAGTGCATGTGTAGTAGCTGAGTGAATGGATGAGTGCAATTGTAGTGGCTGGGTGAATGAATGAGTGTATAGGTAGTGCCTGGGTGAATGGATGAGTGCATGGGTAGTGGCTGAGTGAATTGAGGAGAACATGGGTAGTGGCTGAATGACTGGATGAGTGCATGGATAATGTCTGGGTGAATGAATGAGTGTATGGGTAGTGCTTGGGTGAGTGGATGAGTGCATGGATAGTGGCTGGGTGAATAGATAAGTGCACGGGTAGAGCCTGGGTGAATGGATGACTAGAAGGGTAGTGCCTGGGTGATTCGATATGTGCATTGTTAGTACCTTAGTGAAAATATGAGTGCATGGGTAGTGCCGAGTGAATTGATCAGTGCAAGGGTAGTTCCTGAGTAAATAAATTAATGGAAGGGTAACGCCTAAGTGATTGGATGAATGCAAGGTAGTATTTCGGTAATTGTATGAGTGCAAGGGTAGTGCCTGGGTGATTGAGTGAGTGCATAGATAGTGCCTGGGTGATTGGGTGAATGAATGCATAGTGGCTGCATGATTGGGTGAGTACATGGATAGTGCCTGGGTGATTGGATGAGTGCATTGGTAGTGCCTCAGGGAAAGGATGAGTGCATGGATAGTGGCTGAGTGAATGGATGAGCGCAAGCATAGTGCCTCAGTGAAGGATGAGTGCAATGGTAGTGCCTGGGTGAATGAATGAGTGCATGGGTATTGGCTGAGTGAATGGAGGAGTGCATGGATAATGTCTGGGTGAATGAATGAGTGTATGGGTAGTGCTTGGGTGATTGGATGAGTGCATGGATAGTGGCTGAGTGAATTGATGAGTGCACGGGTAGTTCCTGGGTGAATGGATGACTAGAACGGTAGTGCCTGGGTGATTTATTATGTGCATGGTTAGTACCTGAGTGAATAGGTGAGTGCATGGGTAGTGCTCGAGTGAATGTATCAGTGCAAGGGTAGTACCTGAGTAAATGAATTAATGGAAGGGTAATGCCTGAGTGATTGGATGAGTGCAAGGTAGTATCTTGGCAATTGCATGAGTGCAAGGGTAGTGCCTGGGTGATTGAGTGAGTGCATGGATAGTGCCTGGATGATTGGGTGAATGAATACATAGTGCCTGCATGATTGGGTGAGTACATGGATACTGCCTGGGTGATTGGATGACTGCATTGCTAGTTCCTCAGTGAATGGATGAGTACATGGATAGTGGCTGAGTGAATGGATGAGTGGAATCGTATTGCCTCAGTGAATGGATGAGTGCAAGGGTAGTGCCTGGTTGAAAGGATGAGTGCATGGGTAGTATGTGAGTAAATGAAGGAGTGCATGGGTAGTGTGTGAGTGAATAGATGAGTGCAAAGATATTGCCTGGATCATAGGATGAGTGTATGAGTAGTACCTGAGGGAATATATGGCTGCATGCATACTACCTGAGTAAATGGATGAGTGCAAGGGTAGTGCCTGGGTGCGTGCATCAGTACTGCCTGGGTGAATGGGTGAGCGCATGTGTACTGTCTGAGTGAATAGATGAGTGCAAGACTGGTGCCTGGGTGATTGGATGTGTGCATGTGTGGTGCCAGAGTCAATAGAAGAGTGCATGGGTAGTGCCTGAGTGATAGGATATGTGCATGGGTAGTGTCTGGGTCATTGCATAGTGCAAGGGTAGTGTCTGTCTGAATGGATGAGTGCAACAGTAGTGTAAGGGTGATTGTAAGAGGGCTTTGGTAGTACCTGAGTGATTTGATATGTGTGTGTTTAGTGCCTGGGTGAATGGATGAGTTCATGGGTACTGCGTGAGTGAAAGGATGAGTACAAGCGTAGTGCCTGCATCATTGTATGAGTGTATGGGTAGTGCCTGAGTGCATGGATGAGTGCAAGGGTAGTGCCTGAGTAATTGTACATGTGCATGGGTAGTGCCTAGTTGAGTGGATGACTGTATGAATAATGTCTGAGTAAATGGATGAGTGCACGGATAGTGCCTGATTGAATGGATGAGTGCAAGGGTACTGCCTGGGTGATTGTGTGAGTGCTTGGATAGTGTCTGGGTGATTGGAAGAGTACATGGGTACTGCCTGGGTGATTGGATGAGTGCATGAGTAGTGCCTGGGTGAGTGCATGGGTATTGCCTCAGTGAATGGATGAGTTCAAGGCTAGTGTCAGGGTGATTCAATGAGTGCATGGATAGTGCCTAGGTGATTGTGAGAGTGTATAGATAGTGCCTGAGTGAATGGATGAGTGCATGGGTACTGCTTGGGTAATTGGATTAGTCCATGAGTAGTGCCTGGTTGATTGTATGAGTGCGTGAGTAGCGCATAGGTGACTGGATGAGTGCAAGAGTGGTGCCTGGGTGACTGGATGAGTGCAAAGGTACAGCCTAAGTCATTGGATGAAGGCAAGAATAGTGGCTTGGTGATTGGGTAAGTGCACCGATAGTGCCTGGGTGATTAGGCGAATGCTTGGATACTGCCTGCGTGATTGGGTAAGTGCATGGATAGTGTCTAGGTGATTGGATGAGTGCATGGGTACTGCCTGGGTGATTGGATTAGTCCATGAGTAGTGCCCAAGTGAGTGGATGAGTGCATGGGTAGTGCCTCAGTGAATGGATGAGTGCATACATAGTGTCTGGGTGCTTGCATAGTGAATGGTTACCATCTGGGTGATTGGACGAGTGCCTGAGTAGTGGGTGGGAGAGTAGATACATTTAAGTGCAGTACCTGAGTGATTGGATGACTGCTTAGGTAGTGGCTGGATGATTGGACAAGTGCAACTGTTGTGCCTGAGAGATGGGATGAGTACATGAGTAGTAACTGAATGAATCCATCACTAGATTACTGATTTGAGACATGTAATATATCTCGACCTCCAACCACTGTGAAAAAAGAGAAACAGACAAAAATGTATTAGAATTTATTTCAAACATTAGGCAACCAAACAACATACAAATGTTTTTAAGCAAAACTTTAATTCAACATAGACAAATGTTTCACTGTTTTTTCCTGTTTTCAGCTTTCATACTTGCAACAGTGCTTTGTATGCAGACTCATCATGAAACAATGGGAAAAAACAATCAATGGATTGTAAGAAAAAAACAAAAGTGTACAGTAGATCATTACAACTATGTCATACTGTTCACTGCACTCACTACACGTTTTTTAATACTGGCTTGCTAATAGGTTATTACCTTAATGAAAGCAACTATATGGTAAAACTGTTTCTGATATTCCTATATCTGGTGCAAAATGTCCAACAACAGCATGTGAATATGGGGATCACCTCTGGCTTGGTACTCTTTACGCCAAAAGAAATCAATCACTTCACCAAGCGGAGGTTTTGTTTTGTTTTGTTCAAGATGAAAGTCATCATTGCTTGAAATCTGTGATAAAAATATCTGCAAACATTTGCAGGGTCTAGTGAGCACAGTTCTCCTGGCGTCTTCAGAAGACTTCAGATGTCTTTCATATTTGAATTTACCTCCTGCAAAAATTCTAGCAGGTCATCCCATGCATATTCAGCACAACTCAGCGTGAGGAACTAAGTAGGTGCTGCAAGGTTCTTCAACATGCACTTGAGTTCACCATGATGCCGATACCAATATTCATTAGTCCCACGCTGACATGCCATTAGATTTAATAATTTGTATTCTAAGTGCTCATCTTTTCCTTCAAATTTTTCCAAAAGTTCTCTTGCTGATATATTATGCAAATTAACTCCTGTTTTTAGAATATGATTCACGGCATATGAGAGGCCAGACAACTCACTCTCAAATAATAGGTGAAATATATATGGAATACACTGACACAATCTAGGATCTTCTGAATAAAGTCTACTACATCCATACTCAGCTGCAGGTATTTGCACAGGCCGCTCGTCATACCTGCCATCTACTCCAGGAGGAAAAAGATGTGGTAAACACTGGGCTTCCAAACTTTTTTTCCACACACTTAATGGAGCTCCGTTTGCTTCCTTAATTTGAACCAGCTCAATGGCATCACCAATTTCCTCTTTAGAAAGCAAAGGGGCATATTATCAAGCCCCTATCACCACCACAACGTCACTTTTTGTGACGTTGTGGTGGCGATAGGGTCAGGTCCCTATTATCAAGGCAGCGTTAAGCCACTTAACGTGGCTTACAGCCACGTTAAGTGGCTTAAGGCTGCCTTGATAATAGTGCCCCTTTCACGCTAAATTTAGCGTGAAAGGGGCATGCAGTGGGTGAGCGGTGGGCGTTCCACCGCAACACCCATTGAATTCAACACTGACACCTATTATCAAGGGTGGCGATAATAGGTGGTAGCGCCGAACTTAAGACCAGGAAAATCCTGGGCTTAAGATGGCAAAAAGAGGAGAAATGCTTTATTTCTCCTCTTTTTTGATTTTTCCATGTGTGCTGCCTTGTGCAGCACACATGGAAAAAGCAAATTGCCATGGTTTGTTTATGTACAGGAAGGTGTCCCTTCCTGTACATAAACAAACCTTTTTTATAAATGCCATTTTGTAACTTACATGTGTGCTGCATGAAGCAGCACACACGTAAGTTACAAACTGGCATTTTAGGTTTGTTTATGTGCAGGAACACCTTCCTGTACATAAACAAACCTCCCTGCTCGCAGACACCCTTGCACTCTGGTTGCAAAAGAGTTGTAAAACTTAGCGCCATCGCAGGGGGAAGCGCGAGGCTGCACCAGATCCTTGATAATATGGTGCAGCCTCGCGTTTCCGAAGTGGCGGAGAGAGGCGTAAAGCCAAGAAGGCTAACGCCTCTCTCCGCCACTTCCTTGCTAATATGCCCCATAGAGTGGATGCTGTAATGTTCCTAAATTTCTTCTGTCCTGGACTGATCCACCTTCTCAATCTGACCTGTTAATGGAAATGTCTGATCCTCCATATGTGTGATATCTTGCAGGCTTTCCACATTTCTATAGTAAACATTTTGTTTTGTATCAGATATTAAGTTGCGTTTTTAACTTTGGTAACATCTACTAACACCTGCCATATCTTCTTGTTCTTGGTAGGCACACCATTAACAAGAATTACTAGTACTTTCTCGAAATCTCTATCTACCCCTACCGTTTCAATGTTTTTCTTGACATCTTATGGCAAATACACTATTCTACCTTTTAGACATTTTTGCAACTCTGTTGGGGGAAACTTGCGTAGCTTTTGCTCCGTAAGTACTATAGCCTGAAATGGATGTATAGTTTGGATAAGAATGGACTCATAAATATTTAAACCTTGAAGTGCTTCTGGAATGGGAACCAGTTCTAACTTGTTATGCACAGCTCTAGCAGACATTTTATTATCCTCCAATTTATTGTAGCAGTACTTACATATAACTTGTTGTGTGGACAAGTTAAATCATTCTTCTACAAATAAGTACAGTGCAAACTTTTACCAGGCTGTAGAGGTGGCTAAATTTTCCTATGTGAATTAACATTACAAACGCAACCTTAATTAGTGCCCCAACTTCTCAGTCCCCACTACACAGATCACCCCCAAACTTTCCAAATCAATAGAACCCACCATGACACTTTTTTGGCAACATTTCATTCAGATTGGTCAAACGACGCCAAAGTTATAGCCAAGTCAAAAAATGCTTTTCCTATGGAAACTAGGGGCCCCATTACGATGACAAAGTCCGCCCGCCACCGTAACGGAAAATGGGACCGACCGCCAGAGGTGCGGCGGTCCCACGAGGCAAATTAGGATGCGCCCGCCACACTGGCGGGCGCATCCTGGCCTTTAACATTGCGGACGGTGCTGCTGGGTGCAGCTCCGTCCGCAATGTTAAAAGTGCATGGTTTACATTGCCATGCACAATGTGACAGGCACCGCGCGGTGCCTGCCACCTTGTGTATGGCAATGTAGTGGGGTACCATAGGCATCGCCGCCGTGGAAAGGCCTTTAAATTTGCACATCATAATATGGATGGCGGTGCCTGCTCGGCACCGCCACCATATTATGCTCCAGATCCGCACGGCAGGCAATTGTTACGATTGCCTGCCGGCGGAAAAGCGGTGGACGGCCTTTCCATCCGCCGCGGTACCCCCCCGCCATACTAATATGGCGGGGGTAAATCAGGTACAGATGGCGGGCCGATCGCCATCATAATAGGACCCTTGGTCCTAACTATAACTATCTACTAACAACCGACAGTAGGTAATATATATATATTCAGTAGACCATGTACTTCACTCCCTATTGTGAACTGCCCTGCTTCTAACTCAAAAACACAAATATAATTTAATCAAATTAGTTTTCTGTGTCCCCTTAAATATGCTTCATTTTGCAGCTTACCTACAGTAGTTAGACGTACTTGACAGGCACTGGAAAAATTTTCTACACATTTCTATGGGGTGAATCCAAACGGGTTTATTTGTTTCTACCGATTTCACTAATGTACGTCGAAGAGCCTGATTTAAAGTTTGGCGGACAGTTTACTCCGTCATGAACGTGACAAATACCCCGTCCACCTTATTACAAGTGTATTATATCCTTTGGCACTTGTAATAAGGTGGATGGGATATCCATCACGTTTGTGTCGGAGTAGCATGTCTGCCAAACTTTAAATCAGGCCCTTCTAACCTTGTTCAAATAGATAGAAATAAAAACACAACAATCAAAGAAGAACGGGTCATTTTACTCAGCAAACGATTTGTTATCTGATGTTAAATGAGCCACAGCTCCCAAACTAAAAACACTTAGATATGATTTTAAAATTAATTATGCTTCACCCCATAATAGTATTTAAATTACATTTAAATAGCTTATTCATGCATTGGATTTTTCCCACTCACAGCAAATCTATTCTTCTGTGAATCAATGTACAGCAAGTGTGTTTTCTGCAATCAAGTCAGTGTGAATGTTAAGTACATTTTTGGGTTCATGAAAGAGGCTCCCGGAAGAAAGATGAGTGTAGATTAGGATATTTATTATGAGAAAAGCCATTAGTTGTGCTTTTTTTGGTAAACTTATTTTAATTGTCATACTGAATAAGTCCTGCAGGAGTTTAACAACCGTTACAGCAGATTTGCATTTTGCATTGAAAATGATCGAAAACACATTTCATTTGCACCGTGATTAGGGAAAATAATAATATGTTGAGAAAAGAACAAAGTGGGCGCACCATACGCTTCTGTCTGTGGTACAGAGAGTGAAGTCTAGCTCTTGGATTACTTCACAAAGAACCGTAAATGATAAGAATTCAAGCTACCTGCACTTTTGCTATTTCATTTTAGCTCAAGAGATGTCCTGCTACCATGTTACCAAATGCGCTGGAATGTGGCAGGTCATAAAAGCTCTTTATTTGGTTCAGTGAATTGCTACATCACACAACAGGGCAATATCTTCCATGAAACTGCAGTTGCAAGGCAGTGGCATTTCAAATAAATTGTGAAATAATAAATGTAACTACCAAAAGAATTACCCATTTACAATAATTATGCATGGGTGGTTGTTGGGACAGGAAAGTCCCGTGAATGGCAAATGGGTGTGTACCCCCTTCCCTGAGTCCCTGACAGTATGTGATACTGGTATCCTAACTTTTTATTTTGGCTTTGGTATGATTTTACGCCAGTGTGTGCACAGAGGCCTACGCCTGACTCTGGTAATGCCAGATCTAGGACTTGTTATGTGACTTAGAGGGGTGCACCAAGTATTTCCTTATATTATGCAGCAAGCAACACACTGCTGTCTCTGCCATGGGCACTTCATCTAAAGTGGTGGTGTCAGCATACCATAATTTGTAAAATAATGTGACAAGACCTTTTTCTGTGTGTCAGTGAGAGTTTGGTCTAGTGTACTCTCTCATGTAAAGTTCTGCTGTTATGTAAGAGCCAGAACCTTGAGCTTTCTGTGATATTTTATGTGTCTGTCTAGTGTGTGTGCAGGTTCAGTGCATATGTAAGACATATATGGTAGCAGGACTCTGTGAAGTGTATGAGTCTGAGTATTGTGGCCAGTGGAATCCATTTTGGATAGTCTTGGTTGTAGCATGGGGCAAGATAGGGGGTGGATACTTCTTACGTATATAGTGGAAGCGCATTGCCTGTATTCCTGTGGCTAGAGAGTGTTCAGGGGGATGGAGACAGCACTACCTTTGGTAACTCCACAAGGGTCATGTTATCAAAGGGCTGATGAATAGTTCCTTTTGAGGACAGTCATTTGGTAAATGGTAGTTGTAAGGGGTGGGAATGTGTTTTCTGTTGTTCAAGTTGAAGAAGTTCATATGCAGGGCCAGCCCTTTTGTCTGTCTCTGATTACTGCTTCAGGAAGGTGAGGACAGCGAGGTCTAGTTAGCTCACACATTTTGCCCATGTTTGAATACTTCTTCTCGAAGACAGCCTTATTCGTACCGGCTGTGCGAGAAAAACACTTTGCACAAAAGCTGTGTCTGAAGAGCAGATTGGAAATAATATCTGAAAGGGATCCAACCCTAATGGGTTCTGAAACCTTAGACAGTGGATCCATATCCCCTGTCTGGAAAGTAAGTTAAAAAAAAAATGGAGTGTCACTCACAGTACTGGAGGGACTGCTATGTGACCAGGGCTTATGTCTGGCTGACACCCATTCTCCCAGAGATGAGGAGACATCACTTCAAGTCTACACTTTTTGCTAGAAGACTACTTTTCTTGGGTACATCATGTAAAGTGGTGGTGGAAGGATACTGTGCTTTGTGAAATTATAATGTAACAAGAACTTTTCTCTGTCTCATTGAGAAGGCGGTCTACTTAACCCTCTCATATAAAGTTCTGCTGTTATGTGAAACCCAAAGTCTTGCACTAATATATTGTGTGTTTGTTTTAATGTTTGTGTGTGTGCTGTGCATTTGTAGCACATGAGTGATAGTAGGACTGTGTGTATTGTATTTGTTGGAGTACTGGGGCCAGTGTGATCAATTTTGGATACCACTGGTTATAGCATGGTAAAAGATTGAGAGTGGAAGTGCACGCCTATATTCCTGGTGCAGGAGGGTGGGGACCCAGGCACTGAAAGGAGGAAGATGGAGACAGTACTACCTTTAGAAATTCCACAAGGGTCTTGTTAGCAAAGGGCTGCTGATTAGTCTTGCTGAGCATGAAGTCTACAGGACCTGCCATTTTATCTGTCCCTGTTTACTGCTTCAGGAAGGTGATGACAGCCAGATACACATGACTCACATTCATTGTGCCCATGTTTTGGATGGATCACTGACAGAATATCGACAACAAAAATGACGAGGTACAAAAATATCGGGACAAAAATATCGTTGTCCAGAATTTCGAAGTCCTATCTATATCATGGTAAGTACAAAAATATCGAGAAAAAAATATTGTTGTCAAAAATATCGTTGTCAAAAATATCGTTTTTTTTAAATGCTTAAAAAATAATGTAAAATAAAGTAAATAATACATATAATTTAAAAAACATAGTTAGAATTATTAGAAAATGTTTAAAATAATAAATAATAAATATAATGTTAAAAATAATTAAACATACATATATATAAAATATAAAATATAAATGTACCTAATAATATTTATAAATAATTATTATAATAAATTATAAAATGCTAGACACATACTAAAAATTATAAATACAAATATATATACATATACCAGTAAAATAAAAATAAAAATAAAATATATATATAATAATTAAAAAATTAAAATATTATAATCCTTTACAATTATATTTGACACTACATTAACAGCAACAGTAGGGAAAATGTTGGATAGCGGAGGGGATAAAATTACTATTCCCACTCCAGGGAGTGCAACAGTAGGGAAAGTGTTGGATAGCGGAGGGGAATAATTTACTATTCCCACTCCAGGGAGTGCAACAGTAAGAAAAGTGTTGGATAGCGGAGGGGAATAATTTACTATTCCCACTCCAGCAAGTACAACAGTAGGGAAAGTGTTGGATAGCATAGGGGAATAATTTACTATTCCCACACCAGGGAGTGCAACATTAAGGAAAGTGTTGGATAGCGTAGGGGTAAATATTACTATTCCCACTCCAGAGATTGCAATAGTAGGGAAAGTGTTGGATAGCATAGGGGTAAAAATTACTATTCCCACTCCAGAGAGTGCAACAGTAGGGAAAGTGTTGGATAGCGGAGTGGATAAAATTCCTATTTCCACTCCAGCGAGTGCAACAGTAGGGAAAGTGTTGGATAGCAGAGGGGAATAATTTACTATTCCCACTCCAGCAACTACAACAGTAGGGAAAGTGTTGGTTAGCGGAGTGGAATAATTTACTATTCCCACTCCAGCAGGTAAAACTGTAGGGAACATGTTGGATAGCGGAGTGGAATAATTTACTATTTCCACTCCAAAGACTGCAACAGTAGGGAAAGTGTTGGGTAGCGGAGCGGTAACAATTACTATTCCCACTCCAGCGAGTGCAACAGTAGGGAAAGTGTTGGATAGCGGAGGGGAATAATTTACTATTCCCACTCCAGGGAGTGCAACAGTAAGAAAAGTGTTGGATAGCGGAGGGGAATAATTTACTATTCCCACTCCAGCAAGTACAACAGTAAGGAAAGTGTTGGATAGCATAGGGGAATAATTTACTATTCCCACTCCAGGGAGTGCAACATTAAGGAAAGTGTTGGATAGCGTAGGGGTAAATATTACTATTCCCACTCCAGAGATAGCAACAGTAGGGAAAGTGTTGGATAGCATAGGGGTAAAATTACTATTCCCACTCCAGAGAGTGCAACAGTAGGGAAAGTGTTGGATAGCGGAGTGGATAAAATTACTATTACTACTCCAGCGAGTGCAACAGTAGGGAAAGTGTTGGATAGCAGAGGGGAATAATTTACTATTCCCACTCCAGCAACTACAACAGTAGGGAAAGTGTTGGTTAGCGGAGGGGAATAATTTACTATTCCCACTCCAGCAGGTAGAACTGTAGGGAACGTGTTGGATAGCGGAGTGGAATAATTTACTATTCCCACTCCAAAGAGTGCAACAGTAGGGAAAGTGTTGGATAGCGGAGGGGTAACAATTACTATTCCCACTCCAGCGAGTGCAACAGTAGGGAAAGTTTTGGATAGCGGAGGGGAAAAATTTACTATTCCCACTCCAGATAGTGCAACAGTAGGGAAAGTGTTGGATAGCAGAGGGTATAAAATTTACTATTCCCACTCCAGAGAGTGCAACAGTAGGGAAAGTGTTGCATAGCATAGGGGTAAAAATTACTATTCTCCCTCCAGAGAGTGCAACAGTAGGGAAAGTGTTGCATAGCAGAGGGTATAACATTTACTATTCCCACTCCAGAGAGTGCAACAGTAGGGAAAGTGTTGCATAGCATAGGGGTAAAAATTACTATTCCCACTCCAGCGAGTGCAACAGTAGGGAAAGTGTTGGATAGCAGAGGGGAATAATTTACTATTCCCACTCCAGCAAGTACAACAGTAGGGAAAGTGTTGGGTAGCAGAGGGGAATAATTTGCTATTCCCACTCCAGCAGGTAGAACTGTAGGGAAAGTGTTGGATAGCGGAGTGGAATAATTTACTATTCCCACTCCAAAGAGTGCAACAGTAGGGAAAGTGTTGGGTAGCGGAGCGGTAACAATTACTATTCCCACTCCAGCGAGTGCAACAGTAGGGAAAGTGTTGGATAGCGGAGGGGAATAATTTACTATTCCCACTCCAGGGAGTGCAACAGTAAGAAAAGTGTTGGATAGCGGAGGGGAATAATTTACTATTCCCACTCCAGCAAGTACAACAGTAAGGAAAGTGTTGGATAGCATAGGGGAATAATTTACTATTCCCACTCCAGGGAGTGCAACATTAAGGAAAGTGTTGGATAGCGTAGGGGTAAATATTACTATTCCCACTCCAGAGATAGCAACAGTAGGGAAAGTGTTGGATAGCATAGGGGTAAAAATTACTATTCCCACTCCAGAGAGTGCAACAGTAGGGAAAGTGTTGGATAGCGGAGTGGATAAAATTACTATTACTACTCCAGCGAGTGCAACAGTAGGGAAAGTGTTGGATAGCAGAGGGGAATAATTTACTATTCCCACTCCAGCAAGTACAACAGTAGGGAAAGTGTTGGGTAGCAGAGGGGAATAATTTGCTATTCCCACTCCAGCAGGTAGAACTGTAGGGAAAGTGTTGGATAGCGGAGTGGAATAATTTACTATTCCCACTCCAAAGAGTGCAACAGTAGGGAAAGTGTTGGATAGCGGAGGGGTAACAATTACTATTTCCACTCCAGCGAGTGCAACAGTAGGGAAATTTTTGGATAGCGGAGGGGAATAATTTACTATTCCCACTCCAGATAGTGCAACAGTAGGGAAAGTGTTGCATAGCAGAGGGTATAAAATGTACTATTCCCACTCCAGAGAATGCAACAGTAGGGAAAGTGTTGGATAGCAGAGTGGATAAAATTACTATTCCCACTCCAGCAAATGCTACAGTAGGGAAAGTGTTGGATAGCAAAGGGGAATAATTTACTATTCCCAGTCCAGGGAGTGCAACAGTAAGGAAAGTGTAGGATAGCGGAGGGGAATAATTTACTATTCCCACTCCAAGGAGTGCAACAGTAGAGAAAGTGTTGGATAGCAGAGTGGATAAAATTACTATTCCCACTCCAGCAAATGCTACAGTAGGGAAAGTGTTGGATAGCAAAGGGGAATAATTTACTATTCCCAGTCCAGGGAGTGCAACAGTAAGGAAATTGTAGGATAGCGGAGGGGAATAATTTACTATTCCCACTCCAAGGAGTGCAACAGTAGAGAAAGTGTTGGATAGCGGAAGGGTAACAATTACTATTCCCACTCCAGCGAGTGCAACAGTAGGGAAAGTTCTGGATATCGAAGGGGAATAATTTACTATTCCCACTCCAGTGAGTGCAACAGTAGTAAAAGTTTTGGATAGCAGAGGGGATAAAATTACTATTCCCACTCCAGCAAGTGCAACAGTAGGGAAAGTGTTGGATAGCGTACGGGTAAAAATTACTATTCCCACTCCAGCAATAGCAACAGTAGGGAAAGTGTTGGATAGCGGACAGGAATAATTTACTATTCCCACTCCAGCAAATGCAACAGTAGGGAAAGTGTTGGATTGCATAGGTGAATAAGTTACTATTCCCACTCCAGCAAAATAATTAAAATTAATTATCAAACAATTAATTAATTTAAAAAAAAATAACTCCCACCATATTCCCCTATAAATGACACCACCAATATTGTAAAACATAACACTATTAACATAATTAATTAATAATGAATTAATTAATTAATTAAAATTAACAAGCAATTTAAAAGCAATCAATAATAAATTAATTCACACTATTAACACTATAAAACAACTTAAAATAAATATTATAATAACAATTTAATAAAATATATTATAATTAAATTACTTCCCAGCCTACTCCCCTATCAACCCACAACCCACTCTTAAAAAATATCACAAATAACATTATTAATAAATAATTAATAATTATTAATAACCAATTAATAAATAATTAACAATAAATTATTTATCACAATTAACAGTATAACATTTTAAATACATAAATATCAAATAATTAAAAATATAAATTAATTAATAATTATTAAATTACTTCCCACCCTACTCCCCAATAAACCCACAACCCGCTCCTAAAAAAATAACGCAATTAAGATATTTACCAATTAATTCTTAATAATTAACAACCAATTAATAACTAATTAATAATAAATTAATTACCACAATTAACAATGTAAAATATTAAATACATAGATATTAATTAATTACAAATATTAATTAATTAATTATAATTAAATTACTTCCCACCCTATTCCCTTATAAACCCACAACCCGCTCCTAAAAAAATTACACAATTAAGATATTTACCAAATAATTATAAATAATTAACAACCAATTAATAACTAATTAATAATTAATTAATTACCACAATTAACAATATCAAATATTAAATACATAAATATTAATTAATCAAATTTATTTATTAATTAATTATAATTAAATTACTTCCCACCCTATTCCCCTATAAACCCACAACCCACAACCCGCTACGTAACAAAAACGCAACATTTACTTTATTTTTTTTTTATTAACTTCTAAAAATGTAACACATATATTAAAAACCAAATGCAATACTTACACAAAAAAATAGAACACATACATATAAAATACACACTAAAATACATAACACTAAATAAAACAACAATATTTTTAACAACGATATTTTTGCTAACGATATTAATTACTTCGATATTTTTAAAAACGATATTACTTACCTTCAACTCGATATTCTTGACAACGATATTCTGACTGTCGATATTTTTGGAGTCCGAGATTTTGGAGTTGATATTACTGCTACTCGATATTTCCAACTCTATATTATGTCTGTTCACCGTTTTGGATACCTCTCTTTGGAGCTAGCCCCATTGCTGTCTGATGTGAGAAACATAACTTTGCACAAAGGCTGTGTATGAAGATCTGCCTTGAAAAGATATTTGAAAAAGAAATAACCCAAACAAATTCTGAAACCTCAGACAGTGGATCCACATCCAGGGCCTGTTTCCCAAAGGTAAACTTCCACATTTGTTTAAGCTCATGCTTTTTCAGTATTCACAAAACTGCATTTCAATATTAACTTTATCAGTGTGGGCACAATGCAGGCCTATCTTTTTATGTGGGGAGTTCTCCACCCCGACTGCGGAGTCTCTCCACTTGTAAACGTACTATTGAAATTCAGTATGTGAATACTGAAAAAGCATACATTTACACAAACGTGTAAGTTTACCGTTGTAGAGCAGACCCCCGTTGTCTGGAAAGTGTGTATAAAAGTGGGATCCAAACCATCCTACAATGTTCCACTTCAAAGTTCTTTATGACAAAAGAAGAGAGTGCCCTTCAGAACACACAATGCACTTCTATGTGACCAAGGCTAGTGTCTGTCTGACAAGCCAGGTTCCCAGATGTGAGGGGACATCACCTGAAGTCTGCACTCTCTAGAGGAGATATTGGTCTGCCTAGTGCCTAGCAGCCTGCCTGTCTGCTAAGAAAGGGAAGGAGAGTGCTTGCCCTGCAGTAGGAGAAACTGTCAAGGTGGAGAAGCCTGGCATGTTCCTGAACTGAAGAACGCACAGAGAAAGCAGACTGCTCTAGAGAATGAAACCAGGAGTGACTTGTGTCATGAGTGGGTCTCTCGCTCCCTATGCAACTCCTGTGGTTGACTGCACTACGACTTTACAAGCACAAATATCATTGTGTCTGCCAGCAGCTGCTGTGGACCTGTGAGCTGAAGCTGCCACTGCTGATGCCAGAGGAGAGGAGACACATCACTGCAGAAGTGGAGGTGGACTATTCCTAGGTTTTGTCGCAAGACCATGGGTTGGCGCACTATCATCTACCTGGTGTCCAAAGCCTGGAATGAGTCTCCACTTTCTCTGAGTCATATCTCTAATGAGCTGCAGTTTAGGAAAATTTAAGATGTGGCTATTTAGTAAATAATGGTGGTGGAAAGTTTCTCCTTGCCTCTAGTGCCGGGACGCCAGGTTTGGCAGCTGTGTGCTTTAGAAATCTTTTTTTTTTTTTTTTTATATTTTTATTAGGAGAGAGTAATGCTTAAAAACCAATCATTAAAGCCTTACAGAGTAATATATGCAAAGATTTCATACATATGATATACATTTCTTATAAATTTCATATTCGCAAAAAAAAAGGTGACAGAGTTAGACAAATGGATAAAATACCATAAAAACATCAATTAAGCACAAAAGATAAAACTGTATATGATGATTATTACTTCTTCCTAGATCTAATTCTTGGGAATCCTACCAGGGCTTCAGGACCATCCTGCCCTCTCTTAACTATCAAAAGCTAAGCAATCCCTCCCACCTCTACACTTTCTGAGCCATCTGCTCATTGGAGTCCAGATCGTATGGCCTCTCTTGCTGGGGCGCCTACCCTTACAATTATATAATGTTCTTTCAAAGTTAAAAATAGCAAGTAAGCGACCCAGCCAGGCCTGATAGGTAAGGGGCTCAACATCTTTCCACTGCGTAGCGATGAGCAACCGGGCAACAGCCACCACAATAAAATAAAAGTTAATCTGAGAGTTATTGAGTTGCACATTATTATCAAAGCCCAGAAGCATCAGTAATGGGGTTATGCACACTCTCCTACCCAATGCTTCATACAAAAACCCTCAATCTCTTCTATTAAGAGTGACAATTTCCCACAATCAAATTGGCTGGCCCATGAGCACATCTGGGGCATTTATCATCCTCCCTCCTACCCTAACTAAAAAGCTTAGCCGGAGTAAAGTAAAGGTTAAAAATGGTTTGATAGTGCTGGGCTTTTAGGTTAGCTGAGAGAAAGGTTTCAGATCCTAGTGCAATTGATCTATATAAATCAACGTCGCGATCTCCCAACTTCCTAGTCCAGTTGACTTCAACCTTCTCTAAATCATCGGGGATTTTATCCAGTAGGTTTTATAAATATGTTTTATCCTAGCACATAGCCGCTTCCAGGAGAAGGATTTTGATTAAAGAGAGTTTTTCGGTCCTAACTTGGGTTAGAAAACTAGTGATCTGAACATATTTGAAGTGTGATCCTGCAGTTACTCCATACCCCTGATGGAGGCCAAAAAACGACCAAATTTGATTGGCCCTGTATAAATCCCCAATTCTAGTTATGCCTTTTTGCTCCCATTGTCTACCCATCACATCATAAGTCATTGCAGGAAACGGGGGATCGCCACAACAGTGAATATCTATTATAGGTGGGTATCTGCATAAATTTCACCACTTTAGACCACACTTTTCAGACTGCTATCACACACTTAAATCGTGTTTTCTTGTACTAGCAAGCATCGAGTTGTCTTAGAAGCATACCACGTGCCGATCGGCCCATGGCCAGCTCATAGATAGTGGGGATAGCTTTACCATACTCCTGGTCCCTAATACTCGCGCCAGCCTTGTCCGCTGAGAACAACTCCGCCATCTGCTGTAAGAAGGCGCATAGTAATAGCATAACAGGTTGCGGACCGCCCATCCTCCACGATCTTGTGGTAGAGTTAATAACTTTAAAGATCGCCGAGTTTTCTTTTCTCTCCAGATGAAGTTGATAAAGATAGAGCCTAGTTTCTTCAAGAAGTGCCCTTCAATCTCCAGGGGAAGGGAGCGGAACAGACACAAAATCTTGGGGAGGATCATCATTTTAAGAATGTTGCATCTTCCTATTATCGTCAGATGGAGCCTATCCATATGTTTTAAATCTGTACTAATCTTATTAAGGATAGGGCTCAAATTTATTGACCATATAGAGCTAACCCTAATGCAAACCCTAACCCCAAGATAAACTGCTATGTCCAGCCTACGGGGATCCAAAAACGGGGTGTTGGAATTAAAGACAATCTGAGTTTTCCCTGCATTCAATAGATATCCTGATGTCATACCATATTCTCCAGCCATCCTTTCTGTTTCTAACATTGCCGTCTCCGGATCTGAGGTCACAATGGCAATGTCATCTGCATACGCCATTACCTTGATGTCAAATCGGTTGATGCGTACTGGCTTTATGATCCGATTTTGAAGGAGTTGCTGGATAAATGGATCGATGTATAGGGCAAATAAAATTGGAGAGCAGGGGCAACCCTGCCTTGTCCCCCCTGGCAACCTGAATACGGCCTGACTCCTGGCCCATGATTTGCAGCTTGGCGTGAGGCCTAGAGTACATTGCAAATATAGCTGTTATAAAACCCAGGCCGAACCCCTTATGCGCCAGGATTCCCCATACATATTGCCAGGACACTCGATCAAAGGCCTTTTTGTTATGCATCCAGGAGGATCAGGACCATCCTCTCCCCTAATACTTTTGCTGTGTCGAATAAAGCAATGGCACGCCTAATATGATCGTTGGTGCCTCTCCCGAGTATAAAGCCGTGTTGCCAAGGGGAAACTAGGTGAGTTATGATCCTACTTAACTGAGACGCTAAAATTTTGGAGTAATGCTTGGCATCTGAGTTGATGAGAGATATATGCCGGTAGGAAGCCGGATTGTCTGAGGGCTTATCCTTTTTTTTAAAAATGACTATGTCCGTTCCTTGCAAGGAATCTGGGGGAATCCCACTATGTTGTACCCCTGTAAACAAGTCTAAGAGTAGGGGAGTTATCTAAGCCTGGAATACCCTATACAATTCTAGCGGGATTCTATCAGGGCCGGCTTCCTTTCCTGAGGCCATATAGTGTAGGGCGTTTCAACTTCCTCCAATGTAATTTCTGCCTCCAACTCCTGTCGCATCTCATCATCGACCCCTTGTGGGTCCCCCATAATCTTTTCAATCAAATTAGGAGAAAAAGGGCTAGTGTCATCCTGCCGGTATAAGTTCTGATAAAAGCATTCAAATACTTTAATGATATCTTCTAAGCTTGTAGCATACCGTCCATCCTGCCCCTTAATTCCTGAGATATTATTCTTAGCTAACTTCTGCCTTGTACGGAGCGCCAAGAGTTTACCCACAGATTCTCCATATTCATAACTTTAATTTTTTGCACCTGATACCCTGCTGCACTCCTCCTATTATAATAACTACTGATTTCCGCTTTAGTCATCATTATTTCTTGCCTCAATGTTAATTCTGTCGCCTGTTGGTTTTGGCTGATTGCTAGGGTATGGTCCTTTTCTAAAGCTCAATGACGAAAGACGGTAGAATGCACACCTTTGCAACACTCCTCTAACTATGATTGAAATTGTTTAAACAGGCGCGTGCAGCCTGGCTTGCGTGTTCTGCCCTTTGTACATGCTAACGATTGAAATCCACTAGGCTGGAGCGTATTTCCACTCCGCCAGACGCACAGCTTAATTCAAGGCTCTATGCAAGAACTGTCACGAAACTTGTCCATTTTAAATCATGTTTATTCCATATACTTAGAACTTCCTTTATCATTCGGTTTTCCATTCACAAGTAAGATGCAAATGCTTTCCATTTTTTCTAATGCAGCAGATATGCCTATCCAGGCCTTTTTCTGCTGCACGCAGGAATACATCATTCATCCATAGCAGTTTAATCATGCTTGCACCCAATGCATTTCGGGCTTCCCTAGCCCTTCTTCAGGGGTTCACTATAAATTATAAAAGAGTTACCATTAGATTTCTGTTTACACCCAAATTCGTCAACATGTGATAAACTATAAAAGAGTTACCATTAGACTCTGCTTCACAACAAGGTGCTACAGTACCATCATACTCACAGATGGGGAAAATTATGTTCGGAATCTAAATTGAATGGGTTGCTACATTGGATTTCATATGCGAAAGTTACATAATGAAGATTAAGCCAAGAATATTTGAATTGTTTTACATTGTGAAAATGTGCAAATGTTAACGTCATGCTAGCTATTGGAAAATGTACGATTAGAACTGGTGTTTGGAGAACAGTCAGGGCATATGATTTTACAGATTCTGGGGGTTTCTCGAGTTCAAAGGTGTGTTAGTGAAATCTCATGTTAACGGGTTGTAATGAGGTTCCAGTGGTGACATGAAGTGTTCGAAGAGGTGGTTTATGGGAGTTGTATTGTTAAGGGTGAGGAGGGAAATCTGCTGGTATACGTGATTGGTTTATTACAAGGGTGTGGTTTTGTTTAAAAAGGATAGTCACGAGGTAAGCGTGATTGGTGATATCGTAGGAGAAGCTCAGCAGTTGAAGCTACGAGTTTGAAGGGAAGCAGGTAAAGAGCAAGTTTGTTAGTGTAGATTTGGGGCATGGTTAAATTGGTTGGGGAATAGGTTTGGAAGTGATTTAAATAGCAATACGGCAGGGTGGAGATTTCAGGGAGGCACGTTTGGGGAGATTTGTGTTCAAGTTTACTTAATGCATGCATAATTAATGTTCACAGAGGGAAAACGCTGTTCTCATGAGCTTGTACAATAAGGCAAGGGTAATTTTCACAGTATGTAATGCTTGTAATATACAGTGTGATGAGGGAAAACGCTGTTCTCATGAGCTTGTACAATAGGGCAAGGGTAATTTTCACAGAATGAAATGCTTGTATGATGAATTTGGGTGTAAACAGAAATCTAATGGTAACTCTTTTATAATTTATAGTGAACCCCTGAAGAAGGGCTAGGGAAGCCCGAAATGCATTGGGTGCAAGCATGATTAAACTGCTATGGATGAATGATGTATTCCTGCGTGCAGCAGAAAAAGGCCTGGATAGGCATATCTGCTGCATTAGAAAAAATGGAAAGCATTTGCATCTTACTTGTGAATGGAAAACCGAATGATAAAGGAAGTTCTAAGTATATGGAATAAACATGATTTAAAATGGACAAGTTTAGTGACAGTTCTTGCATAGAGCCTTTTCTAAAGCTGCCAGTCTGCCAATCAGACCTTCATTTTCATCCTTTTGCAATTGTCTATTCTTTCCTACAAAACTAATAACTTCCCCCCTCAGGCCAGCTTTAAAGCTATCCCAAACCATACCCCGTAAAGCGCTATACCGGTTTGCATCAAAATACTAACCACCCACTGCCTAATGTGTTGTACAAAGGAAACATTGAAAAGCAATTTTCTATCAAATGTCCACTTGGACTGAACACGGACATCCGTTTGTATTGCCCAATCTAAAATTAACGGATTGTGGTCAGAAAGCAATTTAGGTAGTTTCTTGATTCCTACTACATTGCCCATAGAGGAAGAAACCAAGACGTAATCTAACCTAACATACTTGCTATGGGGATATGAAAAATAAGTAAAACCTGGATCAGTGGGATTCTTGTCGGCCCACACATCAACTAAATCATAGCTGAATTTTAGAGTAGCCAAGGCTTTATACACTAGTGGCTTCCTGCCATAATATTTAATCATTTGACACCTGCTCACCTCCTGATTTATATTCAGGTCCCCACAAATGACTAACGTTTCTGGCCAGGATGCCAACTCAACTTCTAAGTCATTAAACTTTTTTGGATCATCCTGGTTTGACCTGTATATGGTACAAACTGTCAACCCCACGGGTAACAACACAATCGCCCATCTACCACATTTATCCTCCAATACCCGTGTCACAGAGCCCGTGCTATTTCTAATGTGAATGGCAACCCCCCTTATAGTGGAGGTTTGAGTGGAACTCGCTGCCAGGGTATAACCTTTAATCATCAGGATATCCCGCTTCCCCCATGGGATGTGTGTTTCTTGCAGACAGATTATATCAGCCCTTTGAGATCTTAGAGCCTCGGCAACCCTTGCTTGTTTAGTCTTATCATTTAAACCCCCCACATTGATGGTACATATACTTATCTTACCCATTTCTGAAGCAAAGGCTGTCCCTCCAAATACTCTCAAACACCTTCTCCGTCTGAATCTTCTCACATTCCATGTTTTGCTCTCCAATTTTCCCACCCTTTTTCCGTGCCCTACACCTAGTGAGACCCACTTCCCCCACCCCTCACCCCCCTCCCCACCCAACTCTTCCCCACCCATCTATACAACGTGCCCTCCATCCCCCTACCCACCCAGCGCTGATAAGCTGCCATACTGAGCCCAGTCTGTGATGATGAGCGCAGCCCCCTGACCAGTAATTCAACCATATCTCAAATGACTTCTCATAGAAGCAACCATGCTAACCGGAAAATAAGCATAAAGGAACCCCATAGTGCCTATAGAAAAAGAAAGAAATAAGAGTTCAGAAAAAAAAGAAAGAATTGGTGAATACACTACTATCCTGGCCCGTACCACCTCTTAGCCCAAGTCCTTTCAAGTATTGGACCCCCACTTTTCTAGATACTCCTTTGCCTTAATCTCCGAAGTGAAGAACCAGGTTTGATCACCCTAGATCATCTTGAGGCGGGCCGGATTTAACAGGAAGGCCTGTCCCCCCTTATCCTGAATGGGCTTGATCATCTGTAAAATGGCAGAAGTCCGGTCTGGCGAAGAAGGAAAAATCTCCCCCACTCCGTTTCGCTTCTGGTATGGTCTTCTCATAAATAGCCTGTCTCAAAAGAAAATTCTCAAAGTAAACGAGGATTGCCTGAGATTTCGAATCTGATCTGACTGGTTGTCTTAGATTGCATGGGACACTGTGGACCCTCTGCACCTCCAATGGCCAGTTCCATTCCTCCAGGTCTGGGAAAGCTTTAGTCAATAATCCACCACATATGCCCAAACGTCAGAGCCCTCCTTTCCCTCCGGAACCCCAAGAATCCGGAGATTATTGCGTCGTTGGCGGTTTTCTTGATCCTCCAACTTCCACTGTATGTCAACCAGTTGTGCCGCATGTGCCGTAGTCTGTTCTCGGGTGCCAGCCAGATCAGTCTCAAGGGTCTCAGCTCTAGTGCAAGGTTGGACAACCACTCCCCAATTGCACTACATGTTTTGGCCACTCTCCTTAGTGATCCTTGGAGCTTTCACATGGCTGTCTGCCACCGCCGACTATCTTGGCGAGTCTGCTCCCGTTGAGAGAGTATGCATTGTAGAATGGTGTCCAAGGTCGGAGGTATTGAAACAGGTGAGTCTTGAGTGGTAATTGTGCCAGTACCTAGCAAACACTCCATAGCTGTGTGATCCCATTTCAGATCTATTTTGTGTAGGTTAGAGCGTCCTGTGTTTCTAGGTCCTTTGCGGGGAGTAGCCACCTGGTCGACTTTACTCACATCTGAAATGTTCCCATCTTCACTAGATTCAGTTAATGAGTCTGACCCAGAACCATCTCCAGACCATACCTCATCTGACAATGAAAAAAAGCAGTCATTGGACTCCTGCTCATTGATGGCTAGACTGGCAAGTAGTGCCTTTGGCTCCAAATATACCTGCAGGGTCTGCCAAAGGTTCTGCTCACTAATGACACTGGCCCCCCCGACCTCCCCTAGTGCCGGACTTCAGGCGAGTTAGACAGGTCTACACCATTCCCTTCTTCCACTACCTTGCTAGAGTTAGGGGTACATAAAATTACCTCCTCACTTGCAGCAGACCCACTCTGCTTGGGCTCGTGCTGGGGTGCAGTGTCCCTCACCACACTGGCATCTCCTGCACTCCTCGTGTCACTTCCACCTGGGCCACCTAGTCCCCTGCCTGCCAATGGTTTCCCTCCTGCTGAGCTAAGCTGGAGGGAGCGGAGCTCCTCCCCGTAGAGGCACACAGGAAATCAATTACGGAAGAGCCGAGAGAGCGCTGCTGGGGCACAGTCCTGCCTTTGTCCTTCCTTTCCTCCGCAGTCTCCTTCCGGGTCATTGAGACCACCACGGAGAGCTTCTGACCATTCCTCTTTGCTTTCCCGCTAGCTTCTGCACCGCGCCTGAGCTCCATTGGCGTCTCATCCTTTGATTTTGGGGGCACTGCATTCTGTGCCTTTCCCTTTGGGTTTCATGTGCCGGGGATCTTGGGCCCCATCTCCTGCTGAAGAGAGAGTCGGAGACAGCCACAGCAATCTCTATGTTCCCCGCAGCCCATCAGTCCAGCCAACAGCCATTGTGAAGCCCAGAGTAATTCAGCCGGAAAAAATGCGACTCTGTAGCGGTTAAGGCAGCAAGGTAGGCACTCAGCTAATATATAGATTCCCACCGGCTTTTTTGTGGTAACAGGCATAAGGGGGGGGGGATAAGCGGCAAGATGGCGGCTGTCTTACACAGCCTGTAGCAGCTCCTTGACCTAGCTTAAGCAAGTAGCAACATGGTGCTTTAGAAATCTCACTGTATTGTATTGTATTGTAATGACCGAAAAGGCCACAACTGCCTAAGATACAACACAACTGCTGAATTAACCTGAAGGCCACTTCAGGGTCCCCATTTGCACTCCTTCTGAAGACATTGTGCCACCACGCAAGACAGCCTATCAAGACAATCCAGTCAAGCGATTTCTGTTTTGAAGAGAAGCTGCTGAGGAGACCCCCACAGTGAGGAACTGCTGCTGCAAAGGGGGTAGAATGTGGACTGTGCCTGTCGCAACATGTGATCGACATCTTCATGCAGGCAAAGTGGGGCTTGGTCTGCATTCAGGATAAGGGACTGCACATGCGCTGAGCAACTAGGCATGAGGACTGTAGACTCTTTAACCAAGCCTATTCCTGGAATACAAAATTATTGAATTGAGTTGCGCACTTAACCGCTGGGGGTCAAAGTGCAGTAATCTGCACCTATGGCTCATGCTTGCCAAGCCCATGGTATAATAGTGACTGCTACCATTAGACCACGAAAGCTGGAAGAGAATACCATACAGGAGTGTTAGCGTACATTTAAGATCATGAACAGGATTGCAATCCCTTACTTGCTACTTAAATTGAACTGTGCAGTATTTAGTTCTGCTCTGTGATTAAATTACTTTCTTTGACATATAAAATAAACACTGACTGTACATCAAGTTATTATGTATGGTGTTTGACTGTTGAGTTCTGAGCTCTTGACCCCCCACAATACTTTCCTGAGAAGCCTGTGACTAATCACCATCACTACTTTGAAAGTCTAGTGCAAAAAGTGTTGTACTTGGCCTTGTTTGCAGAGCCATAGTAGGACGGACCCCAGCCTGCACAGTTGGGGCCGTGTAGCCTCTGTTTGCCATATGGCCACCAAAATGGGGTCTGACAATGGTCATCTGCATGAAAGTTGTACAAGAGGTACACCTTTGCATACTAAAAGCACACAAGATATCAGCTCAACATATATATTTCAAACAGCTTCTAATGTCACATGGTCAACGTTGCTAGCTCAGTGCATGCAGCAGCAGATTACATACATTGCGCAGTTCATCCAAGACATTTTCTATTTAAACTACGTCGTCCTCCAAACAATCAGCACATATGAAAGAAAAATCAGAAAATCAGAAACTACACAAAGTGAGTCTAACTAAGCATTCAGAATTTATGCACTATTACACTCGGGTTATGAAAAGGTTGCAAAGTCGTAATGCTAGTTTCTTTTCACAGTTGTGATCTTCTCCCTAATTGCCAATGTGGTGCAATTAGGAATATTTTTAATTCCAATGGTAGTATAAATGTTTCTGGTTAAAGTGATTTTACTTATTAAAGACATAGAAGCAGATATGTTCTCTCTTCTGTCAATCTAATAGACAGGAGCAAGAACTAAAGGGAAGATAAAAGAAGAAATAAACAGATGAGTGAAATGACCAGTTTCAATGTGGCACAGACAGGCATCAACCCTAAAGTCACAAGTCCTTTATATGCTGTGGCAGTCAATGAGGTTTAACTCCAGGAAAAATTGAACCCTTCATCCCTGGATCAAACGTCTGTTCTTTTCTGCTATGGTCACCCCAGTCACTTTAAGAAAGAAACTCAACGGACTCAAGCAATGTTGCTCCACCTAGCCAAATTTAAAAGTGTTAGGAAAATGTACATTCAGAGTATTTTCACACAATCAGGCTGCACAAGCATTCTTAAGTTGACTTCAAAGAAAGGAATGAAATATTGTTTATCATTGCATGGTGCAGGAGACAGTTTCTCTTTTATTTCAGAATCTTCTGTTAATGGAGTGGAGGTGTTGTAAGAAGCAAGTGGTGCTGGACTTAGGGGATCATTATGATCGCGGGCGTATCGCGGCGATCCGCCCGCAATAACTCCCCGCCTGCCCGCCATTTACCCCCCGCCACATTAGCATGGCAGGGAGTACAGCGGCGGATGGAAAGTCCGTCCGCCGCTTTTCCGCCAGTCGGATTGCCGACCGGGCGGAAAAGGGAGACGATATGGTGGAGGTGCCATCCATATTATCATGGGCATTCAGAAAGGCCTTTCCATGGTGGCGATGCCACCATGGAAAGGCCGGCGGAGATTGATTTGGGGGCCCGGTACGGGCCCCCAGGGGGGTGGGAGGGCTGCACTTGGGGGGTACCTATGGTACCCCCCTTCATTGGCATACACAAGGTGGCAGGCACCGCGTGGTGCCTGTCACGTTGTGCATGCCAATGCACAACATGCATATTTGACATTGTGGCGGGTGCTGCTTACAGCACCGCCCGCCACAATGTTAAATATGTGGGATGCGACTGCCAGGGTGGCGGTCGCATCCTAATGAGCACACCTGGCGGGATTGGTCCCGTTTACCGTTACGGTGGCTTTGTCCGCCCGCCATCGTAATGGGCCCCTTAGTTCTAAGTTTAAAAAGCTGGGAAGATAATCCGCAATAAAATTCTAGTGGTGCATGCAAAATTCACAAAAAGAAACAGGGGTGGGTTGCAATTGTCGTCTACACACACAAAGGGTGCACGCCAATGCACCGTGGATGGGAAGGGGTTGCCCAATGGAGTAGGCAAAAACCAAGTGGAAGAGGGGGAGGAAGAGGGTAAATGGGAGGTATAGATGGCACGAGAGGGATGGGTGGAAGGGGACAGAAGGAAGGGGACACCTGGAGCTAAGGGGGAACAGTGGAGAGGAATGTTCCAGCTGGGGTTATTCACTAAAAACGTTAGGTTTCAAGGTTTTGAGGACAGGGGTATTGATGTATTTTCTTTTTTATGATGCTAGGGACACAACAAAGCCAGTTAGGAAGAAGTATTAGTTTTTTTTTAAATGCAGAGACACATTGGTATATCTACATTAATAATTGTCCATATTATCCACATAATGCACTAACATTACAAACGCCATGACAAATCCTAGATAGATCACAGTATATGTAACTGAATAACATAAAGAAAAGGAAAGCCTTCACTCACCTAACAGGGCCCTGGAATAATATTATTACAAGAGAGCCACATGGCTAAAGTTAGACAAAAAACAATCAAGTTACCCCTAATCCCATTAGCCACTTCCTCAGCTTCTGCAGCACATAGGTGGATAGAAATAGTAAAATCAAACAAAGTTAGTGGAACTATTTTGAAAACAGCACAAGACGAAGTTGAGAGATCGACAGCAGTGGCCCTTGAAGTAAGTAGACAAAGCAAACTACGACCTACTGGAGAATGATCCAAAACCAATAGATGTCCTAATTACAGTATTATCAGAATTTCCAAAATTGTTCCTAGTAGGGGGAGATTTGAATTTTTCACAGTCCACAATTTTAGATTATTCCAAAATTGATAATACGACTCAGAGGAAATCACGATTTGCTAGAGCCTTGACACAGTTATAAGTAGAGGGCTGAGGCTGATAGATCCTTGGAAAGTAATGCATGACACACAAAGGTCCTACACTTGATTTTCAGGGACATTCCAAACCTCGTCTCACATAGACTTCTTTTTATTCTCTAAAAATCTAGAAAATCATTCCTCCAAAATCATCCCTAATTGATTCTCTGACCACTCTACCATACAACTGAAAATAGTTTTGTAAACAAGCCCAAAACATACCCCATTAGATATTGAATAAAGTATTGGTCTTTTTAGAGACAGAGCAAAAACTGTTTTTACAAGGAGTATAGGTTCTGTATCCTGGGGGAATATCTGCAAGGCACATAAGGCTACAATGAGATAGGAGGTCATAGCTTCTTAAAATATTTGAAGACCTCTCAAGAACAAGAAAATCATTCACTACTGAATTGTCTTACTCAAGCAGATTATAATTTGAATTTGAATAATAACAGATTAAACATTCGAAATTGGTAAAGGCCAAAGAAAAACCTAGAAGCAAAGAAGTAAAAGCATTCAGGGAGGTCTTTCAGAAGATCTACCAAAAACAAATCAATATACCAGATGCAGAAATTTCAGATTAATTAAACCATTTTAAAATCCCCTCGTTAAATGCAAATCAGGCCTCGGAGTTAGTAAACCCATTCTCTCAAGAGGGGTTTGATGTGAGAAATTAAGTTGTTGGTTGAGTGGATTCTGAGCCCTGGTCGAGCAGCAGCCACAATCCCTTGCAGGGTAAACTACAAAGAGTCAGTAAATTAACCTGCACTTAACCCTGGGTAGTTTGGCACAAAAAGCACCCAGGCTTAACTTAGAGGCAATGTACAAAATATTTATGCAGCACACAAACAGTAACAAAGTGAAAACACAAGAAAAAACCCTCACCAATTTACAAAAATAGAGTAAATTTTAATAAATTATTTGAAACCAAAAAAACAAAATCCAATCATTATAACCAGAGTTATGAATTTTTAAAGTTTTTAGTAAAAATTAGCACCTAAAAGATCAAAGCGCCAAGCGCAGACATCTAGATGCGTGAGATCGAGTCAAAGTCAAAGAATATGGCCGGCCATAATAGAGCATGGTTCAGATACAAGCAGATTTGGATTTTGGCCATCTGTGCACCTTTAGCACCACAACCAAGGGTCCAGGACTGGTGGGACACCACTTGGGGGTTCAGGACTCACTCAGGCTGGGTCCAGGTGCTGGCTCAAGATGGTGGGAGACTTTTATGTCCCTGTTGCTCTGAACAGGAGGCCAGTAAACTAGCCCTTGGAGTCACTCTGGTAGTCCTGGGTTGAGGGGAAGATGCAGGGCTCAACAGCAGGCCTGGCCTTTGAGGTTTCAAGGCAGGCTCCAGGCAGCAAAGCAGTCCATCCAGGTACAGCAAAACAGTCTTGCAACTGTGCAGCAGGTCACAGCATCAGGTAGTCCTCTGAGAGTCCTTCCGCAGTTCCAGGGGTGAACTGAAGAGTGGGTCAGAAGGTCCTTTTTTGTTCCTCTGGAAGGTGGGAGAAGCTTTTTTTGAAGTGCATGGAATTTCCTGACTCCCCTGCCCTGACTGCAGTGACAATGTGGAGGTGATGAGTCCTTTGTGTGAAGGCAGAGCACAGGCTATTCAGTTGCAAGTGGGGCTGTGCTCAGCTTTGCCCCCTTCCTGCCAGCAGATGTCCCATTCAGGCACACCTAATCCCTCTATTGTGTGGCTGGGATGAATTCACACACAGTTATACGGCTACACCCAGTCATGTGACAGGCTGCAGGTACCACAGAGCTAAGGGCAGGAAAATGGCAACTTTCTAAACGTGGCATTTTCAAAATGTTAATTAAAAATCTAACTTTACCATTAAAGAGGCTTTCTAATTACAATTCCAGAGATACCAACCATGAATTGGCTACCTGGTCCCAATCAAAATCAGCACTTATTAAATGTAATAAGGAAACCTAATGTTATTCTATGGGACAGGTAGGCCTCACAGTACTGAAAAAACAAATTTAAGTGTTTGTCACTACCAGGACATGTAAACATTAAAAGTACTTGTCCAAACCTTTCTTATAGTGCACCGTGTCCTATGGGCTACCTAGGGCATACCATGGGGGTTACTCATATGCATTAAAAGGGGGAGTTAGGGCTGGGTAAGGTAGTTATATTGCCAAGTCAAACTGGCAGTATAAAAACGCATTCAGGCTGCAATGATAGGCCTGGGACATGTTTTAAGATGCTACGTAAGTGGGTGGCACGATAACTGCTGCAGGCCCACTGACAACATTAAATTTGTAGGCCTTGGGTATATGGTATACCAGTCTACAAGGGACTTACGGGTAAATTAAATATGCTAATTAGGTATAAGTGAATTTAGCCATATTTTAGGAGAGTAAGCATAAGCACTTTGGCACTAGTAAAGTGCACAGAGTCCTAAGGCCAACAAAAACGAATTCAGCAAAAAAGTATAGGGTAAAGGCATAAAGTTTGGGAGGGATCCTGCAGAGAGGGCCAGGTCCAAAAATTGCCCAGATAATCAAAATTTCCCCAACGGGAATGTAAGTGGATGGTTATTGTTATTATTATTATTATTATTATTATTATAAAATTGTTATCAAATGTTAAATTTTAAATGTGAACTAAAATATTTGCTTAAACAATCATGAACCTGTATAGCTTTAGTTATTCCTCAACTGACACATAAAGACCAAAATGGGTTTATCCCAGACACACTTCTAGATAGAATCAATTGACTTCTTTGCATCTTCCAAAACCGAGAGTGCATTATTTCCTTAGATGAACAAAAACCATTTGGCCTTGAGGTCTTGAGGTATGTGGGTCTCCAAAAATCTGGAAGATATGTATGGACTAAGTTACAAACCTTTAATAGATAAGATCAAAAACCTTTCAGAGAGATGAAACAATTTTCCTTTATCAATCTCAAATTAATACGGGTTTGACTTATAACTACCTAGAATAAAAGGCAAGGACCTCTTTTCCGTTATTTATTCTTACCCAATGTTCACGCTGAATCAACTCTAGTGAGTAGCCATACTGAAATTACCACAAATGAGTTTAACCACTGGAAAGCAATAGGTCAAGGAAAAGTTGGAGGCTGGGCCATTAATGGCCAACTTATTCCATTGGAATCGATCAGAGAAAAACCAAGGGTGGTATCATTTTTTCTATATACACATATGAAGTTCAATAACGAATATGCCATTGTCAGGTATAGAAAATACCAGAGAGCTAGCTAAGCATCTCTTTAAGGAACAGACAGTCCAATTAGGGGTAGGATTTTGGGCCTCTTGCATACACCCTCTGAAGAATAGCTTCAACTTAATTCAAAAATTAGTTTTTTAAAAATGGCTTCTTAAAGCATCAATTAAAATTAACCATTCAACTTCGAAAGAAGCTTTTGAGAAAAATATAAGTGCCTTACAGGGGAGGCAACTTTGAGAGGATGCAGTTCTATGCTCAATGGCTAGTGTATTACACTCCAGCCTTTCTGCATAGTTGCAACTCGAATATTTCAGAAGCTTGACCTAGGTGTTCGAAAGTGAACTGGGTACATATAATATGGTGCTACCACCATCTTAGAGAATTCTGGAGTGAGTTTTACAGATTTGTAATGAAGTGCTTTAAAATCCGGATACAGATGTAATTGCATTATTGCTGGACAGTACAGGGCACTTGGGGATTAGACCTAAATCGGTAAGATATTGGTGGTTTATTGCGACCCTCTCTTCTCTACTATGAAGTTTGTAAATGTTGATATAAGCTATTGGTATAGAATGTATTACTCTAAAAATGATTATAAAATCTAAAGAAAAAACTTAGAATTGGGTGTATATCTGATGGATGATGATTGCCTCTGCACCTTTAATTAAACCATTACTTTTATGCTAGGAAGAAAATATTTTATGGCAAGACAAAAGCCTCTATTATGCTACTTTGAAGCATTTTGCATTAAATACTGTTGCTCCCCTGGCCAAATGTTCAGCAAATTTAAAACGCCCACCCCACTTCACTTACTGATTAACAAAAATGGTGGAAACATGACAATAAGATTCTAGGGGAATATAAAGAATCATCAGTTCACAGACACAGTGAGCACAAAAATCATGTTCTCTCAGACTACGTTCTACACACAGTTTAGGTTGACCAGGAAAGTTTGGCTGACTGGCAAATGTAGCCATAGTTTTTCTTCCTCTGGAAATAGATGATGACAATCTTGATGGAGGAAGTGCTCATCTAATGTTATTCAGAGCTCTTACATCCGAGACTTGGTGAAAGGGAACAGAACCAAGAAGCATCTGAAGCTTGGCCAAGAATGCCTTCATTGACAGCTCTTGATTGTCTATCCAATTTGAAAAAGATCAAGCACCAAATTATTTTCATTCAAATCAATGTCTGAGTGAGTTAACGGTACAAATGTCTGTGGCTAAATTGTTGTACAGACCTATT
Organism: Calotriton arnoldi; assembly: GCA_963921515.1. Taxonomy (NCBI): domain Eukaryota; kingdom Metazoa; phylum Chordata; class Amphibia; order Caudata; family Salamandridae; genus Calotriton; species Calotriton arnoldi. The sequence continues at coordinate 172,789 of CAWUFW010017356.1, forward strand.
ATCTATGTTGTTGTGTTATTCAGAGCTCTTGCACTGGCAGCATGTCACCCTCCTATAAAAATTCCCTAATTCTCCCTTTAAAATCCACCCATATCTTTTATTTCCCACTTATGGCTGCTAAAGGTTTGAGTGCTAAATTAAACAAATGGACAACAAAGAAAAGTCGGTCTCCTTTCTATAGGAAAAAGTTCAGATATTATCCCATTCATTATATTTGTGGCAGCAGCGCAACTATGCTTCTCTATGTTATCTATGAAACCAGTTGTTAAGTAAAAAAAAAAAACTACAAGTCAAAGCAGATACTCCCTTCGCATCCAATGGACTATCGTCTCAGTGCTGATGCTCAATGTTAAAATTTGTTTAGATTATATATATATATATATATATATTCACTGAAAAAAACAAAGGTTACAGGGCTATTATAGTTAGAAAATTGGATTAAATAAAACCATAGATATTCACTGAAATAACCAAAGGTTACAAGGACATTATAGTTAGGCTGACAGCAAAATTAACAAATGGAGAGTCGGGAGTGACTTTGGAAAAGTGTGGAATCGAAGAGGCAACAGGAGAAAGCTGCAGCCACGGCCACAGCAGGTAAGAGCGGTGGGGCCGGCTGGGGGGGGGGGGGGTGGGATTTCAAGAGACGACCACAAGGGAAAATTAAATAAATAATTAATTTTCCCTCCTGGTCGTCTCTCGAAATCCCCCCCAGACAGCCCCACCGCCCACCACTCTTACCTGCAGTTGCTGCAGCTGGAAAGCTGCCAGCTTTCAGAAGCAGTCATGTGTGAAGGGCTGAATGACCTGGGACGAAATGAAAGTTATTTACAGCTTGAAAGGTTACACCGAGAGTTTATAAGCTGCAAGAACTTTTCATTGTGCAGAAGCATTTTTCTATTTTTATTTCAACAAGTGATCACAAAACAGAAACATTACAAAACTTAAAAAGAAACTCTCAGAGTTGAGTAACTTGTTTATGTTTATGTAATTGACATCACCTGTTGTAAAGGTTGAAATATAGAGCGAAACAACACACTCTTTCGGTTGACAAAGGCTGTGGGAACAGCCGAAACGCGTTCCTAAGTGGCAAGTGCTGTCTGTTAATAAGTGGAATTTCCTTAAGGATTGGAGTGCAAGTTTTACTGAGGAATTTGTAGTTTTTAGACAGTATGGGTGATAGGTTTACTACAATGATACTCTCTGCGTAATTACATGAGTGCATGAGTAGAGCCTGAGTGTTTCATCAGTGCATGCATGTGCCTCAGTATTTCAAGGGTTGGGAATGGGTGTTTAGATGGCTGCATAGGTTCAGTGCAAATGTTATAATGATTGCATAGTTACAGCCTTGTTAATTGCATAAGTCAATAGATAGTACCTAGGTGATTCGATGAAAGCATACGTAGTGTCTGCATACTTCAATAACTACATAATTTCTGTCTGCCTGATTGCAAGAGTACATATATAGTTTCTGGATAATTGAATCAGTCCATAGATAGTGAATCCCAACATTTATGACTGCCTGACTGTTGCTGGGTAATTCCATGAGTGCCTGAATACTGCCTGGCTGAATGAGAAAGTACCTTCATTCCTGTTAGATACATAACAATAGTCACTATATCTCTGAACCATTGGTTATCTCATTCTTTCAGTATCAAACTACTTGTTTTACTGTATACATGCTTTTCTTCTGAGCTATGTGTGAGTGAAATCTAGGTATCACACTTGATATATAATTGCATACATGGCCCTCTAGAAACATACATTGATTTGCTACATAGAGTGCACATGCATCAGTAAGTTTCTAAAGCGGAAAACAGCATTTTTAAATTTTTCAAAGCACAAAACCTTTTGTGAATGACATACCTACATAATTTCTCAAATACTTCTGCTTCTAAAACATATATTCAGCATATCTCAAGCAAAAGTTACACTCAAAATGAAGCTAGCACAAGAACTCTTGAGGCATTCTACACTATTAATGCTTCTCAATTTTAAACAAACCATGTTTAAAGAAAAACACTACCCTCACTATAGACATGAAATTTTCATCAGCCTTACTGAACATAGATCACCATGTAAACATATATGTGATTTCTTAAAAGATGTACACCTTCAAGCCCTCTTTCCCAAAATATCTAACTCTCTGCATCTTTAAGCAAACCAAAAAGTGCCACCGTATATATAGCTATGTGCAAGCACAAAATCTACATCTCACCATCTAAGCATATGCAAAGTGGTCAAATAAGTTAAAAACAACATTGACAAACACTTCCCAATATTTACCTAACAAGTATTACTTCTTTCTAATTCATATACATACAGACAACATGTTCTCATCTTTTATTTACCACTACTCTATTCCTGTTTAATAATGTTACTAAAAGTACTACAACTCTCATAATGCAAATGACAGATGAATCTATTCTGCACATGATGTTTAGACATTTAAAACATTCTTAGTTCCTCATTGCAACTTCCCACAAAACTATAGTGTTATTTTTCAATAAAAAACACTATGTAATAAACAGGCACTGATTCACTTTTCTCTTACTTCCCAAAACATTCACCACTAATCTCTTAAACACATACCCTCTAATAGATACAGTTCATCTCATATATTTTTCCTCATCACTGTGATACTCCTTTTAATCAAACTCCCATATACATCTTAATTTCTAATGTACATTTGTAAAATAATTACAAAGTTATATACATACCACTGAATTCAGTTTGTAGATTATATTGTTATTTTGGCTCTTTCTGCATAGTTTGGACACTGTTAAGATTTGCAAAAACTAAGCATAGGAATGGTACACCACTCTCATACAAAGTAAGTCTAAAATGGTAAACTCTTCAACTTTCCACTCTATCATCATGATAAAGGCAGCAAATGAAATCATGTCTTTTATTTTAGATGTTGGACTTCGCCCTTTTTGGCTAAAGTTCCCTAAACTTTTTGCCTTCCCCCTAGACCTTTTTTCTGACCTGGTGTTGCCAACTTAGATGCTTTGGGCACTTTGCCACTGCTGATCAGTGTCAAAGTGCAAGTGCTCCCTGTATAAAGAGTAATGGTAATTGGTTGTCCATAATTGGTATATTTGTCTTACTAGTAAAGTCCCTAGTAAAGTGCACTATGTGTGCCAGGGCTGGTAATACAAATGCTACTAGTGGACTTGCAGCACTAATTGTGCCACCCACACCAGTAGCCTTAAAGAGAGATCTCAGGCCTGCCACTGCAGTGCCTGCGCGCAGTTTGTTAAACTGCCTTGTTGTCCTGACAAGTGCACCCACTTGCCAGGCCTTACCCTTCCCTTTTTATGCACATCAGACACCCCTATGGTAGGCCCAAGGTACCCCCGTGGGCAGGGTGCAGTGTATGTGAAAGGTAGGACATGTACTAAGGTGTGTACCATGTCCTGACAGTGAAATACTCTCCATTTCGTTTTTCACTGTTGCAAGGCCATCTTGCCCGTAGGACAGAATGGGGGAGGCTGTGTAATATGTTTCCAGCCTATCTTCCCATAGGCTTAAGATGGAGAGGTGAAGTTTAGTGTGCCTGAATTCACAATTTAATAACATCTTTTTCTGAAGGTGTTTTTTGCATTGTGTGTTTAGAAACCACACTTTTAGAAGTGGCTGGTTTTTTTGTTCTAACAATTCTGTGTGTCTGCCTGGTTGTGGATTGACTGTCTGGATTTGAATGTGATAGGATCTGGGAAATGTCCTGACCCAGGGGAGGAGGTGAGACAGCAACAGGCTGACCTGCATCTGGAGTGTAAGTGGGATAAGTAGCCCCTGGAGGTGAAGAGGCCTGGGCTGCCGCCATAAAACAATGGCTCCATCTCCTGCTGAGCGATTGAAGACCCAGACCCCCACTATCAAAGGAAAAAGGTGTCACTGGCAGGGAGACACCCGGAACTGGTTTAGACAGGGGTCAGTGCCCCCTGAACACAGAGACTTCAAAGACCTTTATGGGTATAACTATGAGAGCTGAAACCCCTGAAGGTTGGACTGATCAAGACTGAAGAGGATTGAAACTACTTCGTGCTCAGGAGGAACCTCTGCCAAGGAAGAACCAGCTGAAAAGACTGAAGGAAAGGACTGACCCTTGCTGTGTTTTCTGGGGCTGGCCTGCAGTTTGCTGATTTAACCAAGGAGAGGCTAAGGGACTTTGTTGTGTGCTGTGTCCCCCTGCTTGAGAGGACTTTGCAGTGTGCTGTGTCCTGAAGTAACTTGCCCCAAGGGCCCGAGGAGAGCTGGCTCCCTGTTGTGGAAACTCAGGAACATAAAAGTTTCCAGGTGGGTCTCAGCGACGCTGTGTGCGTGTGCTGTTTGCAGCCTGAGACCTGCGTAAGAACTGCCCGTGATCGTGTGCACCCGGAGTCCAAGTCTCAGCGACGCTATGTGCGTGTGCTTCGTGCAGCCTGAGACCTTCTTGAGGATTGCCCTGTGATCGTGTACACCCGGAGCTCAAGTGAGTCTCAGCGACACTGTGTGCGTGTGCCCTGTTGCAGCCTGAGACCTTCGTGAGAATTGCCCAGTGACTGTGTGTCCCGGAGCATTCTTGTTCTCTGCGTCGATCAAGCAGCGTGACCAGAGGCCCAAGTCGTGAGGAGAGGAGAGGAGAGTGAGATCGCACCCCCCAAGTAACGCTAAGCGAGCGTGCGTGTGTCGCCACCTGGGGCGGGGTGCGGGCACCGAGAGAAACGCTCTCGGCCTTTCCCATCTTTGCAGCGCGAGCCTTCGCTCAAGTCCGTATCGCGGCCCGTACTTGCCAAGGAGTGGCAGTACTGGGGCCGGAGTGTGGAGCTGCACTTTGTTTTCCATCATAACAGTGTTGGGGGCATGTTTTGGCAGTAGCTGACCGAGTCAGTAAGAGTGGCATAGAGACCGTGCAGAGCACCGCAATCGGTGCTGAAGTATCTTATTTTTGCATTACGAACTGCCTGAATGTTGCATTACGAAGTGCCCTATTTTTGCATTACGAACTGCCTGATTGTTGCATTACGAAGTGCCCTATTTTTGCATTACGAACTGTCTGATTGTTTCATTACGAATTGCATTATTGTCGCATTACGAACTGCCTGATTGGTGCATTATGAATTGCCTGATTCTTGCATTACAAACTGCATAGCATTGCATTAGGACTGCATTAGATCATTGAGAATTGCTCATTAATACTGCAAGAACCTACCAGTGCTTGCTGGCCTAATAACCGGCAAGGTGAAATATTACAAATACGCATATGTTGGATTTTTATCGTATATCTCTTTTTTTCTTATAAACATATAATTGTTTTTTTTATGAAACTTGTGTGGAGTCCATTTGTGGTGTTATCCCTGTGTCACTGTGAGCGTGGTTGCAAATACTTTACACATTTGCCTTGGAGATAAGCCTGGCTGCTCGTGCCAAGCTACCGAGGGGGTGAGCAGGGGCTATCTGAGAAGGTGTCCTACCTTTCCCTGACTTAGAAGCAAGGGTCCCTATTTAGCCTAAGGTACCTACCTCAGCCAACTAGAGACCCCCAGTTCTAACATTGGTGGTCAGCGGTTGGGGATTTGAACGTGTATTTGCAAATTCACTCAAAGTGATTGGTGTACATCACTAGTTAGCGCAGACCACGACGCAACCACATATTGTGTTTTGATTTTTGGTTCTATTTTTGAGCGACCTTTAAGCCACACATCATGTCTCAGAGGAGTCAAGTAGCCAGTGAGGTTGCAGAATTGGAGTTCGACATTGAGGCATTGCTTACCTACAAAGTTGATCAATTGAGGCAATTCTGCAGAGCTTTGGGATGTCCCATGAAAAGTAGCGCCAAGAAGGAGGAGCTGAAAACGGCCTTGAGGACCTGGTGGGAAGCCACAGAGGCTCAGGAGACAGGTGATGTTGAAGTGGATGAGGATGACCCAGGGAATGGATTTGGTCCACAGGATTTGCCGGTGGAAGGACCAGCCTCAGGGGCTGGTAAAAACCATTCAGGGAGGAGTTTTTCCCCAGAGGAGCTGGAGGAAAACCAAAGGGTCAGAGAGCATGAGTTGGAGGTTTTAAAACTTAAGGCTCAAGCAGAAGAGAAAAAGCTGCTCATTGAAAGTGAAAAGCGAGCAGAGGAGAGCAGAAACGCTCTCGCCTTGGAAGAGAAGAAGATTCTCTTAACTCATGAGTTAAGCATGAGGGAACTGGACATTAAGACTAAACAGGTGGAGTCCAGTTTGAATGGTGGCAGTGCACAGCCAGTGCCGAGTGTGGATGAGTACACGCGTGCGCTGGATGATTGGGTGATGGTTAGCATGGCGAATGATTACAAAGGATTGCTCAATTTGGGCTCCAGGGAGCCTAGGCTCAGTAATTATTTTCCAGGGTTGCGCCAACACTTGTTAGGGTGCAAGCTCTTTCATTCCCGGGAGCTGGCACAAGAGCCCGACCCCTGGTCATGGGTCCAAGGGTCTGAGGAGGCATTAGGGAGGGAAGAGAAGCAAAGTAGAGCAGTTAGGTCCCAGAGTAGTGGGGGGGGGCATGCGGGCTAGCACCCTGTCTCAAAGGAGAGGGAGGTAGTGTGAGCAGCATCCCCGGGGGTCCACAACCACACCCCAGAGACTGGAGGGTTACTTAGAGGAGCACCAGGTTGGAGGCCTAGCGCCTACCTGCCAGCAGTGTGAGGAAGAACACCTAACCTCAGGAGGTCATGGGGCGTCTGTAACCAGAGCTCCCGCGGTCCTGAAGTTTGTGGGTGCCATTCCTAAGTGGCAGGCACAAAAATGTAAATGGAAGCTTAAGGGGGAGAGGTGTTCCCCCGTGGGAGAACCCGTGGGACAGTGCCCAGCCAGTAGGGCTAGATCCCCTAAAAGTGACCGGGCTAACCCCACCTCTAACCTGGAGGGCCGGATAACTGGAGACAGCATCCTGGCCGATGGGTCTTCCAGGGGTACCACTCTAGGTGGGAGTTGGCAATGGACCAGCAACCCTAGAGGGCCCCCGACTGCCAGGAAATACCCATGGAGCAGCATAGTTGGCCCAGGGTGTAGTGACCAAGAGAACACCCTGGGGTCAGGAAGGCATAGAACAGGAGGGTGTCCCTGCGGTAGCGGGCCTGCGTCCATGTTCTATCACCCCAAGCAGGGAAGTCCATCAAGGTAGTTGATTGGTCTACCCTGGCTTTAGGCTGGGAGGGTGTTGTATTGGACTTGGCCCTTTTGGCTAAAGTTCCCTAAACTTTTGCCTTCCCTAGACCTTTTTCTGACCTGGTGTTGCCAACTTAGATGCTTTGGGCACTTTGCCACTGCTGATAAGTGTCAAAGTGCAAGTGCTCCCTGTATAAAGAGTAATGGTAATTGGTTGTCCATAATTGGTATATTTTTCTTACTAGTAAAGTCCCTAGTAAAGTGAACTATGTGTGCCAGGGCTGGTAATACAAATGCTACTAGTGGGCCTGCAGCACTAATTGTGCCACCCACACCAGTAGCCTTAAAGAGAGATATCAGGCCTGCCACTGCAGTGCCTGCGTGCAGTTTGTTAAACTGCCTTGTGGTCCTGACAAGTGCACCCACTTGCCAGGTCTTACCCTTCCCTTTTTATGCACATCAGACACCCCTATGGTAGGCCCTGGGCAGGGTGCAGTGTATGTGAAAGGTAGGACATGTACTAAGGTGTGTACCATGTCCTGACAGTGAAATACTCTCCATTTCGTGTTTCCCTGTTGCAAGGCCATCTTGCCCGTAGGACAGAATGGGGGAGGCTGTGTAATATGTTTCCAGCCTATCTTTCCATAGGCTTAAGATGGAGAGGTGAAGTTTAGTGTGCCTGAATTCACAATTTAATAACATCTTTTTCTGAAGGTGTTTTTTGCATTGTGTGTTTAGAAACCACACTTTTAGAAGTGGCTGTTTTTTTTGTTCTGACAATTCTGTGTGTCTCTGCCTGGTTGTGGATTGACTGTCTGGATTTGAATGTGATAGGATCTGGGAAATGTCCTGACCCAGGGGAGGAGGTGAGACAGCAACAGGCTGACCTGCATCTGGAGTGTAAGTGGGATAAGTAGCCCCTGGAGGTGAAGAGGCCTGGGCTGCCGCCATAAAACAATGGCTCCATCTCCTGCTGAGCGATTGAAGACCCAGACCCCCACTATCAAAGGAAAAAGGTGTCACTGGCAGGGAGACACCCGGAACTGGTTTAGACAGGGGTCAGTGCCCCCTGAACACAGAGACTTCAAAGACCTTTATGGGTATAACTATGAGAGCTGAAACCCCTGAAGGTTGGACTGATCAAGACTGAAAAGGATTGAAACTACTTCGTGCTCAGGAGGAACCTCTGCCAAGGAAGAACCAGCTGAAAAGACTGAAGGAAAGGACTGACCCTTGCTGTGTTTTCTGGGGCTGGCCTGCAGTTTGCTGATTTAACCAAGGAGAGGCTAAGGGACTTTGTTGTGTGCTGTGTCCCCCTGCTTGAGAGGACTTTGCTGTGTGCTGTGTCCTGAAGTAACTTGCCCCAAGGGCCCGAGGAGAGCTGGCTCCCTGTTGTGGAAACTCAGGAACATAAAAGTTTCCAGGTGGGTCTCAGCGACGCTGTGTGCGTGTGCTGTTTGCAGCCTGAGACCTGCGTAAGAACTGCCCGTGATCGTGTGCACCCGGAGTCCAAGTCTCAGCGACGCTGTGTGCGTGTGCTTCGTGCAGCCTGAGACCTTCTTGAGGATTGCCCTGTGATCGTGTACACCCGGAGCTCAAGTGAGTCTCAGCGACACTGTGTGCGTGTGCCCTGTTGCAGCCTGAGACCTTCGTGAGAATTGCCCAGTGACTGTGTGTCCCGGAGCATTCTTGCTCTCTGCGTCAATCAAGCAGCGTGACCAGAGGCCCAAGTCGTGAGGAGAGGAGAAGAGAGTGAGATCGCACCCCCCAAGTAACGCTAAGCGAGCGTGCGTGTGTCGCCGCCTGGGGCGGGGTGCTGGCACCGAGAGAAACGCTCTCGGCCTTTCCCATCTTTGCAGCGCGAGCCTTCGCTCAAGTCCGTATCGCGGCCCGTACTTGCCGAGGAGTGGCAGTACTGGGGCCGGAGTGTGGAGCTGCACTTTGTTTTCCATCATAACAGTGTTGGGGGCATGTTTTGGCAGTAGCTGACCGAGTCAGTAAGAGTGGCATAGAGACCGTGCAGAGCACCGCAATCGGTGCTGAAGTATCTTATTTTTGCATTACGAACTGCCTGAATGTTGCATTACGAAGTGCCCTATTTTTGCATTACGAACTGCCTGATTGTTGCATTACGAAGTGCCCTATTTTTGCATTACGAACTGTCTGATTGTTTCATTACTGAATTGCATTATTGTCGCATTACGAACTGCCTGATTGGTGCATTATGAATTGCCTGATTCTTGCATTACAAACTGCATAGCATTGCATTAGGACTGCATTAGATCATTGAGAATTGCTCATTAATACTGCAAGAACCTACCAGTGCTTGCTGGCCTAATAACCGGCAAGGTGAAATATTACAAATACGCATATGTTGGATTTTTATCGTATATCTCTTTTTTCTTATAAACATATAATTGTTTTTTTATGAAACTTGTGTGGAGTCCATTTGTGGTGTTATCCCTGTGTCACTGTGAGCGTGGTTGCAAATACTTTACACATTTGCCTTGGAGATAAGCCTGGCTGCTCGTGCCAAGCTACCGAGGGGTGAGCAGGGGCTATCTGAGAAGGTGTCCTACCTTTCCCTGACTTAGAAGCAAGGGTCCCTATTTAGCCTAAGGTACCTACCTCAGCCAACTAGAGACCCCCAGTTCTAACATTGGTGGTCAGCGGTTGGGGATTTGAACGTGTATTTGCAAATTCACTCAAAGTGATTGGTGTACATCACCCACCACCACCCGCAACAGGCTCCCCGCCGGAGCTGGAGCAAGATCACCACCGAGCAGCTCACCGCCTCCCTCAGCCAGAACACACCCACCAACACAACGGACCCAAACGAAGCAGCCAGCAACCTCGCCAAGTGGCTGACCGCCTGCGCCGACGACCTCGCACCACTAAAAAACCCTCCCAGCAGACCCGGAAGCAAGAAAACCCCTTGGTTCACCAACGACCTCAAGGAATCCAAGAAGAACTGCCGCACTCTCGAGAGAACCTGGCGACTCGACCAGACCACAGACAAAAGGACCGCCCTCAAGCACGCCACCCGCAAACACCAACAGCTGATCCGTGCCACCAAGAAGTCGGCACTCAAAGAACGACTGGACAACAACGCCCACGACAGCAAGGAACTTTTCAGCATCGTCAAAGAGTTCTCCAACCCCAGCGCCGGAAACAACGACATCACCCCTCGCAAGACCTCTGCAACTCACTCGCCACGTTCTTCCACCGCAAGATCACCGACATACATAACAGCTTCGACGCACAAACCACGCACCCTACCGCCGAACCAACGCCCGCCACCACCACCCTCTGCAACTGGACCCCGATCAGCACCGAAGACACCACCCGCACGATGAACTCCATCCACTCCGGATCACCAACCGACCCCTGCCCACACCACGTCTTCAACAAAGCCGACGCCACCATCGCACCCCATCTCCGGGACATCATCAACTCCTCCTTCCACACTGCCACCTTCCCGGAGAGCTGGAAGCACGCCGAGCTTACCGCCCTCCTGAAGAAACCAACGGCGGACCCCACCGACCTCAAGAACTACCGTCCCATCTCGCTCCTCCCGTTTCCGGCCAAAGTCATCGAGAAGACCGTCAACGGACAGCTTGCCGCCTTCCTCGAGACGAATGGATCCTCGACCCCTCGCAGTCCGGGTTTCGGGCCAACCACAGCACCGAGACCGCCCTCATCGCAGCCACCGACGACATCAGAACCCTAACCGACAACGGGGAAACAGCAGCCCTCATCCTCTTGGACCTCTCCGCGGCGTTCGACACCGTCTGCCACCGCACCCTAGTGAAGCGCCTCAGCAACATCGGAATCCGAGAGAAAGCACTGGAATGGATCATCTCGTTCCTCGCCGGAAGAACCCAGAGAGTCCGCCTCCCCCGTTCAGATCCGAGGCCACTGAAGTCATCTGCGGCGTTCCACAAGGATCTTCACTCAGTCCAACGCTCTTCAACGTCTACATGAGCCCCTCGCAGCCATCGCACGCCAACACAACCTCAACATCATCTCCTACGCCGACGACACCCAGCTGATCCTCTCCCTCACCAACGACCCCACCACCGCCAGAGCAAACCTACACGACGGGATGAGAGACGTCGCCGACTGGATGAGGAACAGCCGCCTTAAACTAAACTCAGACAAGACGGAAGTCCTCATCCTGGGCTCATCACCCTCCGCCTGGGACGACTCCTGGTGGCCCCGGCCCTGGGCACCGCGCCCAAGCCAACGGACCACGCACGCAACCTGGGCTTCATCCTGGACTCCTCCCTGTCGATGACCAGACAAGTCAACGCCGTCTCATCCTCGTGCTTCAACACCCTGCGCATGCTCCGCAAGATCTTCAAATGGATCCCCACTGAAACCAGGAAGACCGTCACCCAGGCACTCGTCACCAGCCGACTGGACTATGGGAACACCCTCTACGCCGGAACCACAGCCAAACTTCAAAAAAGACTCCAGCGCATCCAGAACGCCTCCGCACGACTCATCCTGGACATCCCCGACACAGCCACATCACCGGACACCTGAAAGACCTGCACTGGCTCCCCGTCAGCAAGAGAATCACGTTCAGACTCCTCACCCACGCACACAAGGCCCTCCACGACCTGGGCCCAAAGTACCTCAACAACCGCATGACCTTCTACACGCCCACCCGCCAGCTACGATCAACCAGCCACGCCCTCGCCACCGTACCACGCATCCGCAGAACCACCGCCGGAGGAAGATCCTTCTCCTACCTGGCAGCCAAGACCTGGAACTCCCTCCCAACTCACCTTCGGCGAACCCAGGACCATCTCTCCTTCAGGAAGCAGCTCAAGACCTGGCTGTTCGAGCAGTAACTTACCCCCTCCCCCAGCGCCTTGAGACCCTCCCGGGTGAGTAGCGCGCTCTATAAATGCCGTGATTGATTGATTGACTAGTTAGCGCAGACCACGACGCAACCACATATTGTGTTTTGATTTTTGGTTCTATTTTTGAGCGACCTTTAAGCCACACATCATGTCTCAGAGGAGTCAAGTAGCCAGTGAGGTTGCAGAATTGGAGTTCGACATTGAGGCATTGCTTACCTACAAAGTTGATCAATTGAGGCAATTCTGCAGAGCTTTGGGATGTCCCATGAAAAGTAGCGCCAAGAAGGAGGAGCTGAAAACGGCCTTGAGGACCTGGTGGGAAGCCACAGAGGCTCAGGAGACAGGTGATGTTGAAGTGGATGAGGATGACCCAGGGAATGGATTTGGTCCACAGGATTTGCCGGTGGAAGGACCAGCCTCAGGGGCTGGTAGAAACCATTCAGGGAGGAGTTTTTCCCCAGAGGAGCTGGAGGAAAACCAAAGGGTCAGAGAGCATGAGTTGGAGGTTTTAAAACTTAAGGCTCAAGCTGAAGAGAAAAAGCTGCTCATTGAAAGTGAAAAGCGAGCAGAGGAGAGCAGAAACGCTCTCGCCTTGGAAGAGAAGAAGATTCTCTTAACTCATGAGTTAAGCATGAGGGAACTGGACATTAAGACTAAACAGGTGGAGTCCAGTTTGAATGGTGGCAGTGCACAGCCAGTGCCGAGTGTGGATGAGTACACGCGTGCGCTGGATGATTGGGTGATGGTTAGCATGGCGAATGATTACAAAGGATTGCTCAATTTGGGCTCCAGGGAGCCTAGGCTCAGTAATTATTTTCCAGGGTTGCGCCAACACTTGTTAGGGTGCGAGCTCTTTCATTCCCGGGAGCTGGCACAAGAGCCCGACCCCTGGTCATGGGTCCAAGGGTCTGAGGAGGCATTAGGGAGGGAAGAGAAGCAAAGTAGAGCAGTTAGGTCCCAGAGTAGTGGGGGGGGCATGCGGGCTAGCACCCTGTCTCAAAGGAGAGGGAGGTAGTGTGAGCAGCATCCCCGGGGGTCCACAACCACACCCCAGAGACTGGAGGGTTACTTAGAGGAGCACCAGGTTGGAGGCCTAGCGCCTACCTGCCAGCAGTGTGAGGAAGAACACCTAACCTCAGGAGGTCGTGGGGCGTCTGTAACCAGAGCTCCCGCGGTCCTGAAGTTTGTGGGTGCCATTCCTAAGTGGCAGGCACAAAAATGTAAATGGAAGCTTAAGGGGGAGAGGTGTTCCCCCGTGGGAGAACCCGTGGGACAGTGCCCAGCCAGTAGAGCTAGGTCCCCTAAAAGTGACCGGGCTAACCCCACCTCTAACCTGGAGGGCCGGATAACTGGAGACAGCATCCTGGCCGATGGGTCTTCCAGGGGTACCACTCTAGGTGGGAGTTGGCAATGGACCAGCAACCCTAGAGGGCCCCCGACTGCCAGGAAGTACCCATGGAGCAGCATAGTTGGCCCAGGGTGTAGTGACCAAGAGAACACCCTGGGGTCAGGAAGGCATAGAACAGGAGGGTGTCCCTGCGGTAGCGGGCCTGCGTCCATGTTCTATCACCCCAAGCAGGGAAGTCCATCAAGGTAGTTGATTGGTCTACCCTGGCTTTAGGCTGGGAGGGTGTTGTATTGGACTTGGCCCTTTTTGGCTAAAGTTCCCTAAACTTTTTGCCTTCCCCTAGACCTTTTTTCTGACCTGGTGTTGCCAACTTAGATGCTTTGGGCACTTTGCCACTGCTGATCAGTGTCAAAGTGCAAGTGCTCCCTGTATAAAGAGTAATGGTAATTGGTTGTCCATAATTGGTATATTTTTCTTACTAGTAAAGTCCCTAGTAAGTGAACTATGTGTGCCAGGGCTGGTAATACAAATGCTACTAGTGGGCCTGCAGCACTAATTGTGCCACCCACACCAGTAGCCTTAAAGAGAGATCTCAGGCCTGCCACTGCAGTGCCTGCGCGCAGTTTGTTAAACTGCCTTGTTGTCCTGACAAGTGCACCCACTTGCCAGGTCTTACCCTTCCCTTTTTATGCACATCAGACACCCCTATGGTAGGCCCTGGGCAGGGTGCAGTGTATGTGAAAGGTAGGACATGTACTAAGGTGTGTACCATGTCCTGACAGTGAAATACTCTCCATTTCGTTTTTCACTGTTGCAAGGCCATCTTGCCCATAGGACAGAATGGGGGAGGCTGTGTAATATGTTTCCAGCCTATCTTCCCATAGGCTTAAGATGGAGAGGTGAAGTTTAGTGTGCCTGAATTCACAATTTAATAACACATCTATTTCTGAAGGTGGTTTTTGCATTGTGTGTTTAGAAACCACACTTTTAGAAGTGGCTGGTTTTTTTGTTCTAACAATTCTGTGTGTCTCTGCCTGGTTGTGGATTGACTGTCTGGATTTGAATGTGATAGGATCTGGGAAATGTCCTGACCCAGGGGAGGAGGTGAGACAGCAACAGGCTGACCTGCATCTGGAGTGTAGGGGGGATGAGTAGCCCCTGGAGGTGAAGAGGCCTGGGCTGCCACCATAAAACAATGGCTCCATCTCCTGCTGAGTGATTGAAGACCCAGACCCCCACTATCAAAGGAAAAAGGTGTCACTGGCAGGGAGACACCCAGAACTGGTTTAGACAGGGGTCAGTTCCCCCCTGAACACAAAGACTTCAAAGACCTTTATGGGTATAACTATGAGAGCTGAAACCCCTGAAGGTTGGACTGATCAAGACTGAAAAGGATTGAAACTACTTCGTGGTCAAGAGGAACCTCTGCCAAGCAAGAACCAGCTGAAGAGACTGAAGGAAAGGACGGACCCTTGCTGTGTGTTCTGGGGCTGGCATGCAGTTTGCTGATTTAACCAAGGAGAGGCTAAGGGACTTTGCTGTGTGCTGTGTCCCCCTGCTAGAGAGGACTTTGCTGTGTGCTGTGTCCTGAAGTAATTTGTCCCCAAGGGCCCGAGGAGAGCTGGCTCCCTGTTGTGGAAACTCAGGAACATAAAAGTTTCCAGGTGGGTCTCAGCGACGCTGTGTGCATGTGCTTTTTGCAGCCTGAGACCTGCGTAAGAACTGCCCCGTGATCGTGTGCACCCGGAGTCCAAGTGAGTCTCAGCGATGCTGTGTGCGTGTGCTTCGTGCAGCCTGAGACCTTCGCGAGGATTGCCCTGTGATCGTGTACACCCGGAGCTCAAGTGAGTCTCAGCAACGCTGTGTGCGTGTGCCCTGTTGCAGCCTGAGACCTTCGTGAGAATTGCCCCATGACTGTGTGTCCCGGAGCAGTCTTGTTCTCTGCGTTGATCGAGCAGCGTGACCAGAGCTGCTGCGATCGTCATTGCCATCGGCCCGGACCGGCATCCCCAGAGGAGCTGTGCCGCCGGCCCGAGCCTGCCTTTGCCAAGGAGGAACCTCGAACCATCCCCGTCGGGGGGGACCCGAGTTCCACTTCCCAAAGATCAACAAAGTCGCACCGGAGGCCCAAGTCGCGAGGAGAGGAGAGTGAGATTGCACCCCCCAGGTAACGCTCAGCGAGCGTGCGTGTGTCGCAGCCTGGGGCGGGGTGCGGGTTCCGAGAGAAACGCTCTCGGCCTTTCCCATCTTTGCAGCGTGAGCCTCCGCTCAAGTCCGTATCACGGCCCGTACTTGCTGAGGAGTGGCAGTACCGGGGCTGGAGTGTGGAGCTGCACTTTGTTTTCCATCATAACAGTGTTGGGGGCATGTTTTGGCAGTAGCTGACCGAGTCAGTAAGAGTGGCATAGAGACCATGCAGAGCACCACGATCGGTGCTGAAGTATCTTATTTTTGCTTTACGAACTGCCTGATTGTTGCATTACGAAGTGCCCTATTTTTGCATTACGAACTGCCTGATTGTTGCATTACGAAGTGCCCTATTTTTGCATTGCGAACTGCCTTATTGTTGCATTATGAAGTGCCGTATTTTTTGCATTACGAACTGCCTGATTGTTGCATTATGAATTGCATTATTGTCGCATTACGAACTGCCTGATTGGTGCATTACGAATTGCCTGATTCTTGCATTACGAACTGCATAGCATTGCATTAGGACTGCATTAGATCATTGAGAATTGCTCATTAATACTGCAAGAACCTACCAGTGCTTGCTGGCCTAATAACCGGCAAGGTGAAATATTACAAATACGCATATGTTGGATTTTTATTGTGTGGTCTCATCGTATATCTTTTTTTTTCTTATAAACATATAATTGTTTTTTTTATTAAACTCGTGTGGAGTCCTTTTGTGGTGTTATCCCTGTGTCACTGAGAGCGTGGTTGCAAATACTTTACACATTTGCCTTGGAGATAAGCCTGGCTGCTCGTGCCAAGCTACAGAGGGGGTGAGCAGGGGCTATCTGAGAAGGTGCTCTTCCTTTCCCTGACTTAGAAGCAAGGGTCCCTATTTGGCCTAAGGTACCTACCTCAGCCAACTAGAGACCCCCAGTTCTAACATTAGACTACTGCATCTCCACTTGTGAATGGTTAGCATCTGTTAACCCTTTCCCTATCTTTCGAAACAAGGTTCATGGCACCACGTTTTTGCGATGTGTTTGCGATGATCGCTGAGAAATCGCAAAAACAATGAGAGTTCAAACCGATATCTAGCTTAATTTTTCTGAAATTTAAATACTACACAACAGTTTATTATAAAGTCCTAAGTTGGGAATTAAAGCTTGCCATTACTTACATTGTGTCATCACTCCTCAACTTTTCAGAAAAATGTTCTGTCTCTTTACCACCCTTTCCCCAATGCAGTCTTAGCTCAGTGTAGCTAGCAACCCAGTGGAACCAGTAGGTCAAAAGTTCACAGCACATTATAGAAGGAACATGATCCTTCCAAATAAGAATCAGCAGGTGTGGTTTACTCCACAGATTCAAAAGCATTTCCATGTCTGTATTCCATTTCTTTTTTTAAACAACAGCCAATAATAAGACTTCTTTCTGAGCCATCCAACAGACTACCTAATTTTATTCACTTTCATGCTGCCAGCATACAAGGAAATATATATATACTTTTTGTAAAAAAAACACCTCCATTTCAACTGCTTTTCCTTTGGAAAACTACCTCATTCAGCCCCAGCCTTCTCCCGACACTAATGCTCCTTCACTTCAAAATGCTTAGACCATGGATTGTGGGCCACACCTATATCTTTTAGGCTAAAGAGGATGCAAAAAAGAGAGGTATTGACAGGGACTTGGGTTTGCCAATTGTGCAGATTACTTGGTTTGGCCAGAGAGGGTTAAAGTTTCTTCAGTTGCTGGCTTTGGTTAAATCCATTGTGGATTCCCAAACTCCTCACCTCATGATTGTGCACTATGGTGGCAACGACCTCGGCACATTGACCTCGGTAGGGCAGGAAATCCTAATGAAAGATACCTTTGCAGAACTGATGTCACTTTTCCCTCACACTGGCTTGATGTACTCTAATATATGCCAAAGACAGAAATGGAAGTGGTCAAATTAATTCTGTCCACAGATTGACAAAGCCAGGAAACATGTTAATAAAACTGTTTCTGCATTCCTTAGAGACCATCGTATGGGCTGTATCTATAACAACAATCTGCATTTTGACATGTATGGAATTTATAGAAATGATGGAGTGCACTTTACAGATGAAGGCAACAGGGTGTTTCTCAGTAACCTGAAACTCTGCATCTGGTCTTATGTGTAGCAGCCTTATACACATAACCAACACAACTGCTCTTGTCAGAGCCACCCTAGGACCCTAAATATTGTGAAGTTTTTTTCTAAAGAGTTTTTTTTCTTTAGCTTTTGGGGATCTTCACAACGTTGTCGCGATCTCCGCGGACACGTCCCGAAAATGGAAAAGAAAAGCAGACATTTAATGACCACCAACACACCCAAAAATAATATGTAAAAAATCCATTTTGAACATTGGCCTACACACATTGCTCTATACATACTTCTTTCAAAACATGTTTAAACTCATATTTTTGAGTTTCTTTATAAACCATCTTTCAGGCCTATTTTCCTTTTTGCAGTAATTCGGGACGTCGCGATGATGTCGTTATCCGCAACGATTGTGCCTTCCCCATAAAGTGAAAACACACATATTCACACACATTACAGTATTCTGCACACTAGAGGTTTATTACTGTATACTTTAAACTCATGTTTTTCTACTGTATTTCTAGAACAACTATCTCTAAAACCTATTTTTAATTTTCGCAGTGACTCCGGATATTGCTAGGACATCGGTATTTGCGATCCCCGTGGTTACATCGCAAAGCAGAAAGCAAAAGCAGGATTTCAATAGCCACCACCACATTAAAATATTATAACTATATAATTAATTCTAACCATCACAGTAGATAACTCACTATATAAAAAACATTTATCAGAATCTCAAAATAACATAATGTATATTTGATTCACTGATTTTTTTTTATATATTCACCAATATTAACAACGACGTTGATAGTCGTGCCATCCCTGCAATGGTACATGAGGTAGCCGCGCTGGCGCTCGTGACGTTGTCGCGAATATCGCAAGCGATTAAAAAAAATCTATTTTGGACACATAACTTGTGTCACTAACACCTTCATTTCTCAACCGGTGAGCAGTCAAAATATCAAAAATTAAATATCGACCTACATTAATATCGAGGTGACAATATCGAAGGGACAGAATATCGATGTTAAGAATATCGATGGACAGAATATCGACCCTAAGGTAAGTAATATCGAAGTTAGTAAAATCGATATCAAATATATCGATGTTACTAATATCAATGTTACTAATATCGATATTTATATTATTGTTATGTATTTTGTTATGTATTTAATATGTATGTGTTATATGTGTTTTTGTTAAGTGTTCTACTTGTATAAAAATATATGTATACAATTTTTATATGTTAATAATGTTTTTTAAGTTATTTTAGTTTTTTAGTACCGTAGCCGTGTTGTGGGTTTATAGGGGAATAGGGTGGGAAGTAATTTAATTATACTAAATTAATTATTAATTTTTAGGAATTATAAATTAATTTTAATTATTTTTTGCATTTAAGTTCTGTAGCGGGCTGTGGGTTTATAGGGGAATAGGGTGGGAAGTAATTTAATTGCAATTAAGTAATAATTTATTTTAATTAATTGGCATTGATAATTATATTATTGTTAATTAATTTTAATTAATAATTGGGAATTAATTGTTATTAATTGGTTATTAATTTTTATTAATTGATTAATTGATCATTATGTTAAGTGTATTATTTTATTATTGGAGTGTGTTGTGCGTTTATAGGGGAATAGTGTTGGAAGTAATTGAAATCTAATTAAGTAATTATTAAATGTATTGTTGGGTATTGATAATTAATTTATTGGACATTAATTATTAATTGGTAATTTTTTAAATTATAATTTTTTTGTTATGAAAATTAATTTATTGTTGTTTTATCATTAAATGGTAATTAAGTATTATTAAATATTATTTATTGATACATTTAATTAATATATTAATAAGTAATTATTAATTGGTAATTAATATTTAACAATTATTATTATTGGTATAAAAAGCATTTAATTGTTCAATATTTGTTAATTGGTAATTACGTTTTAATAATTAATATAAGGCCCATTACGATACCCGGCGTAAAAATGTCCGCCACGCATGAAAGCGGCAAAAATCCGCCCGCACACACCGTCTGAACACCGACCACGCCATTACGATGACACAAACCGAAAACCGCCATCGGCGGAAAAATCACACAAGATACCGCCCGCCCTCGTCCGAGTCGGAGTCAAACCGCCCGCCACGGACGGAAACACGCACGACAACACAAAACCGCTCGCCCTCACGGCCGACACACCGCACGTGAAATTACGATCGCACCGCCATGAGCGCGGAAAACTACAAATATACCGCCCGCCAGCGCAAACAACGCCGATGAAAATTGACACGGCAGAAGCCATGGCGGCCACGTCCCTGCACAGAAACCATCCGCTGACAAAAACAATCGCACACAACATGGCCAACAAGTCCACACAGCAAGGCACGCACAAATACACAAGCACAGTACACATCCCGAAAACACCCCCTGGACAAACAAAAACCACAAAGGCCAGAACACCAGACACAACACACCTGAAGACAACAGACCATGAGGACACACCCACATAGGTAAGTACAAAAGCAGCACTCCCACAGACCACAACCCCTTGCAACATTGCAAACCAGAGAGGAGAGGAGAGGACACAGTGACACAGCAAGGACAGCAGCACACCACAGAAACGCACACATCACAACCACCACCACCACCACCACCACCAAACACCGGCACCACAAACCCCCTGCACATTACACAACACACACCGCACCAGCACCACAAACACCATGGCACCACAAAGAATGCCCAAGTTCACGCCCATTGAGCTGACGGTCATGGTCGACGAGATCATCAAGGTGCACCCACAAATCTATGGAAACCTGGTCCAGCACACACCACTAGCCACCAGAAACAGAATGTGGAACCGGATCGTAGACCAGGTCAATGCAGTTGGGACCCTGCCCAGGAACAGAGGAGAAATCAACAAACGGTGGAATGACGTCAAAAGCCTGGTCAAGAAGAAGGAGAACAAAAACAGAGAGCTGGCTGCCGTCACTGGCGGAGGGAATCCCGCGCTTTTCAAGACCTTCAAAGCGTGGGAGGAGAAGGTGCGAGTCATCATCCATCCGGAGATACTCACCGGATTAGCAGGGGGAGTGGAGGCTGGTAAGTACAAACTAATGTATACCAGCACACCGCTATGTACTCACATGCACTACCACCATGCCACAGCTCCCAGGGACAAACACCCCCATGTCCAGCACACAATACACAACACATCACACACACATGCAACAGACACCACCACACACAGCCCAAACCTAACAACTGAAAGATACGTGGGGGCATGTGTACACTCAGCCAGCCACGTAACCACCAACAGGTCCCCAAGTATGCCAGAAGCGCCACAACGAGCACCCACCACACCCATGTGTCCGCCATAGCTGCACTAACCGACAAGTAACAGGTAAGTGGCAGGAACACAAAGTGCAGTGGGTGGGAGGGTGGACAGCTCAAGTACAACACACACCAGGCCCCTAGTCCCACAGCACAGCAAGGAGGAGCATCCCCCACACCCCACAGCCACGTGTCAGCCACCGCAGTGCACACCGACAGCCGAAAGGTAGACATCACGGTCCACAACAATAGGTGTCAGTGGGTGTCCAGCCATCACCACGACCCACAACACCGCCCCCACCCCCACAGACCTGCAACATGGAGCACCCCCCGCGTAGAACCATGTGGCATCCAGTACAGTGCACGCACGAACAACCAGCAGGTGGGAAACTGGACAGGGCTGGATTACTGGCGGCATGAGGACCGTAACACGACCAACACATGGGACATGTCACGTAGCAGACGAACACGCAGCACCGCCCACTGTCACAAACAAGTGAACAATGTGCACACGGACATGAACCACAGACTCACACCCCACATGACCCATCACAGACACAGCAACACCCAAGGAGCCACGTCTGCATGCACAAGCCACACTGAATATAGTACCACACGGCAGCCACTGTGCAACCCATCACACACAACCGAAACACCATTGAAGTCCTGTCCATGTAGCCCCTACTGCCTGTCAACCACACACCCCACAACTACGCCTATGTAAGACAAACAACACTAGACGCAACAGAGCGGAACAACATAAATGCACACGAACACCACTGAACCCATCAAACACACAGACACACCATGCACATACAACATACCATCCATCCCATCCGTCAGCCCCAGTCTCATGAAAGGCATGTCATCCGAACAGCTGCCACACATACAGCAGTCACGCTAAGATACATGCCCATGACCAACCATGTGCCAGAAGTCAATGAAGCGCATGCCACACTGTGAGCAACAACACACAACATGGGCCACACCCCCCGAGCACTGCAGTGATGCACATGGCACAGGGCAGCACGCACACCAAGGAGATGGGACAACTGCAATACGTCGGGTGGCACACAACCATCACTCACTCATAACGATGCGTCCAATGCCATGTCCAGTAATCACAACAGACAGCAAATATGCAGGGCATGTCAGGCATGCACACACCTCAGACCATGCACTGTCATGCTGCCACAACACAAGTCACGTTCGGCACCCATGGCTCACAGCATGTACCCCAAAAGCATATTCCATCCCAAATGCGTTTCTGGGGCATGACCCCCATGTTGCCATATGCGTTCCTAAGCGTTCCATTTGAACCCTAAAAGCATATTCCATCCCAAATGCGTTTCTGGGGCATGACCCCCATGTTGCCATATGCGTTCCTAAGCGTTCCATATGCACCCCAAAAGCAAAGTACAAACCAGACCCAGGATGGGCCTGGAGCCCGCATACACCAGAGTCACAATAAGTAGGAGCACAGCAACACACCCATCGGCATAGCCAATCCGTCCCATGCCACATGTGCACAGCACACAGTCCCATTGCCAAGCACACACAACAACAGATTGTACAGCCACACACCCGCCTCCGGGACACACGTGCACGAGAGTGCACGAACAGAGAATGTCAGACAACCAATACAGACTTCGCCAGGTGCAACACAATAACAAATCTCATTCTCTCCACAGGTGACGAACTGCTGGATGCTGGGGATGGAGACAGCAGCCAGCACAGCCAGCCTACAAGCCCCCAACGAGGACACACGGATGTGGAGGATCTGTCCTCCTCTTCGGACACGGACCACCAAGCAGGCCCATCTAGTGTGGCAGGGCCCAGCCGCTCCCCAGGACCCCTCCTACCCACCAACCCATCATCCAGGGCTGCTGAACATTCCCAGCCCCCTGCTGCCACTGTCGTTGTGGCCACACCCACGGTCATTGCGGCCACACCCACGGTCATTGCGGCCACACCCACGGTCATTGCGGCCACTACCACTGCCGCAACCGCCACCACGTCTTCGCTGGCCCCAGCCCCAGCGCAGGTGGTGGCCCGGCCGACTGGATCCACCCTGGGAGCCAGGGCGAGGACCGTGGTGAGCAATGTGGCTAGTGGGCAGGCCGGTGGCAGCAGGACTGGTAGGAGGAGCAGGGTCAGGGAAACGCCAGTCTCCCCTGGGAGCCATGCCCTGCCTCAAATGGCCAGAGTCCTTGGGGCCTATGAAGAGGCCCAAGGACAATGGGCCAGGTCTGCTACAGACACGCGTGAGGTGCTGGGGGTGCTGAGGTCCATGGACGCCCGTATGGGCCAACTCGTGGACCTCATGGGCCAGCTGGTGGTGGCGGTGAGGTCACAGCCAGGGACAGCAGCTCCCCTCCGCCACCACCTGCCGGGGCGCAGGGTCGAGCAGCAGTGTCCAGTTCCCCTGCGTCCACAGCCAGTGAGCACACCTCAACCACCAGCAGGTCGCAAGCAGGCACCCCCTCGCAAACGTGGAAGGGGCCGTCCGAGTGGAAACAGATCTCCCGGGAGGACTTCGCACGCTCCAGACGCAAGTGAGGCAGCCAGCCAGCCTTCCTTGACCACCCACTGCATTGACTTGGACTACGATCCCACTCCACACAGCCATCTGGATGGCATGTGTGTGTTGGACTATGGACATAGAACCAGTGGGTACACCCTGAGCATCACGCAGCCATGACCGACAGCTCATTGTCACTGCACGCACCACTTTTGTCATCACCTTACACACAATCACATGTTACAGTTTGAAATAAATGCACCTCTTCCACAAACTGCTGTCTGTGCCCTGTGTTTTAATTGTACGGAATACAA
Organism: Calotriton arnoldi; assembly: GCA_963921515.1. Taxonomy (NCBI): domain Eukaryota; kingdom Metazoa; phylum Chordata; class Amphibia; order Caudata; family Salamandridae; genus Calotriton; species Calotriton arnoldi. Next base: position 196,595 of record CAWUFW010017356.1, read on the forward strand.
CGGCCACCTTGAGCGGAACGGCACCTGATGCGTGGCATGGCAATGGAACCGGAGGGCCTGTAGGGACCTAGGGGTGGGAGACAGAACAGGACCACATTCAATGAGTGTGTCACACACCCATCACACAGTACATCTCAACAACTACAAGCAATGTACACACATCGCACAGAGCAATAGGGCACAATGCCACAGCCACCATCAGTGGCATACTAACCTGGGCATGGAGCGTTGACACACAGCACGCAGTGAACAAAAGGCCACCCTGACACAGCACACACACACCTGCACAAATACAGACACATCAGCCGTCGTACATGGACACTCACCGTCAAGTGAAGTAGCGGGCGATGAGCTGCTGGCGCACATTCCCAGCTTCCTCCTCTCCGCTGTCCTCCTCACTCGAGCTGTCCTGGTCTGCGGGCTGGGGCCCTGGTTGATCTCCGTCATCCACAATGAGGGGGATCTGCTTCCGAATGGCCAGATTGTGCAGCATGCAGCACGCCACCACTATCTGGCACACCTTCTGTGGGGAGTACGCCAGCGCACCCTCGGTGCGGTCCAGGCACCTGAACCTGGACTTGAGGAGGCCAAAGGTACGCTCGACCACACGTCTGGTCCTCCCATGTGCCTCATTGTAGCGATCGTCTGCTGGGGTGCGAGGATTCCTCAATGGACTGAGCAGCCATGCCCCATTCGGGTACGCAGAGTCACCTGGGTGTGAGGGACACAGAGAACTGTTGCTATTCCAACTGGACAGGGGACAGCATCGCACAGCCAGCACGCTACACCACTCCACATACTCACCGACAATACAGCCACGATCCTGTTGCAGATTGGACATCAGTCGTGGCAAGATGCTGTTGCGCATTACGTGTGCGTCATGGGCCGAGCCTGGGAACTTTGCACACATGTGGGTTATCACCATGTCCGCAAGGCACACCACTTGCACATTCAGGGAGTGCGTGTGCTTCCTGTTGTGGTACAGGTGCTCAGTGGCCTGTGGTGGAACAAGGCCAACATGTGTGCAATCAATGGCACCAACGACGTGTGGGATCCTGCCAAGGGCATAGAATGCACCCTTCACTGCCGCCAATTCACGAGCCCTGGGGAATCTGATGTACCTGTTTCGGTACAGCATCATGGCTGCCAGTACATCCCTCAGCACCTTGCTGAACATGGGCTGGGACATCCCTCCTCCACTGCCCACTGTGTGCTGGAATGACCCAGTGGCGAAGAAATGCATGGCGGCCATCACCTTAGCCGTGGGGGTGAATGCTGTCGGATACACCCTGCGGGGACGGAGATGGGGTTCCAACATGGCACACAGTCGATGCAGGGTTGGCCTGTCCAGCCGAAACTTCCTTATGACCTCAGTATCCTCCATGTCCGCCAGCAATTGGTATGGGCGGTCAATGTTCGGTCTCCGCCTAGGGAAGATGGCAGTTGGCACATGTCAAAGCAACACAACACATAGCAATTTCGCATTCACATCACTGACATGACTGAGCAAGCACATGAGTCACAGCCCAACTGTCAAGCAGGGACGGCACGGCAACATGAATGTCTGCTGAGCATGGCACTGCTTCCGAGGCTGGATGAGTATGGCACACGACGACGACGATGTGGGCACAGGCTGAGCGGCCAAAACAAGTGGGACCTGTGGCACGAGGGGATATGAGACAGTAGTAGGTGTCAGCACTGCACCCTATGTACAGCACTGTACGGATCACACCTCCCGAAACATTGACAGGTGTCCACATTGACAGCCCCATGCCAAAACGGCTGTGTGCTTGCAGACACACGTCACAGGTGAGAGGTTACATTGCACGTGCCAGGTGGCAGACGTACATAGTGGGAGCTGGCATGTGTGTGCATGTGTCTCCTGTTCAGGATCCACCAGATGGGCGCTGACTCTGTACTGACCATTGGACACAGCATGTTTCGTGGAAGGCTTGTGTGTGTGGGATGGTGGCACTGGATGTGCCTCCGTTGGGTGGGGGCCATGCACAGGGCGGGTATGTTGATAATTGCGCATTGTTGGTCACGGTGGGTGCACCCACTCAGATGTGTTGCCCTGTGTTAAATTCCTATGTCCGCATGATGATGGACTGTAGATGTGGGCAGACTACACATTGGTCGATGTGCTGTCTATATGCATGTGCCTTCACACCAGGCACAGCTGCCCCTGCACATGTGACCCCTGCTGGACTCGCTGCTGGGTCTGTGGAGCTGATGCACCTTCTGTGCGTGGGGCGGACAGCTCTCCTCACTTCCCTCATTGCGCATGTCATGACTTTGCCGCAGGTGACATGGATCATGGAGGGCCCACATGTACGCGTGGGTAGGCTACACATGATTGTTCACTGGTCGCCACCACCAGTCAGTGTTTTGAATGGGAAGGTTGTTGTGCTGGTGGTATATTCGATGTGGCGGATGGGCGGGCCTAGGTGCGGGCTTACATTCCGGACATGGGGGTAGTTGGATTGGCGACTAGTTGCAGTACACACGGGACACGTCTCTTCCTGTCCACATCTGGGTCATCCCTTGTACTCACTGACAGTGATACAGTCATCTTCGCCCCAGCCCTCATGTCCTACCCTCGCTCCCCCAATATGCATGTGCACCTGCGAGGCTAGCGCTTGCACAGGCAGCCCCAATCTCGCACCAGAGAGGGCAAGGAGTGTATGTGTGGGTCCAGTTGCACGAGTGGGCTGTCTCAGGGTATGATGTGTGGCGGGACGCCGTCCACCTGCGTGGTGCCCCAAATGGAGACCCGGCCTGCATGGACTATGCATCACAGTCTTCGCCTTCCGGATCCGCCACCTGCGACACCCAGAGGCTGTGGCTGCCCTTGCGGCCAGGCCGCGTCCGTCTGTAGCTGATGGCCCACACATTCACTCTTTGGCCTCTCTGGGGAGGGCTCGGGGTGGTGGCGCACGCGCTTGCACTTTGTCGCAATGGCATGTGGCGTGGTTGGAATAATGGGCAATGGATGGGATGGTGCGAGCCACCTCCCGTGACGTCAGTGCTGCTCGTGCTGTGGTGCGTCCCCCCTACACTTCCATTTGACTTGTGCCATGCTACACGTTGAGGTTCTATTGCCTGCGTGATATGACCAGGAGGAGCGCGAGGAGACCTCTCACACACCATGCTCCACTGCCATCCCGTGCCCTGTATCGCCTGTGCGGATTGACTATGTTGGGGTTACACCTGGTCGACTGGGGCTGTGTGTGCCTTGTCAAGGGGCATGGCAGGGGCACACAACAGGATCCAGCTTGTCCACAGAGGGTGGGCTGATGTGTGCGCCTGGTACCGCATTGTTCGTGTGCCCGGCTGCTGTGCACACACGTGTTCACTTCCCCCCCCGACAGGTGTCCTCTCACAATGCCCAGGGAAGCGGTGGTGTACTGTTCATGACCCCTCCCAACACGGCGTGCTCCAACTTGGCATGTGCGCATCTACCCGTCACACCCACCCACCTGAGCACTGCGTCCATACGACTTCACACGACACATGTGTGTCTTCCACAGTTGTGCTACTCATTTGCGTTGACATCCAATGCCAGTGGACTACATGGTCATGTCACGACTGCCGTGTACTTCACATACTCTCATCCTCTCTCATCCGTACTTGTGAATTGAATCAGCGGAGACAGTTTTGGTTTCAAACATTATATTGAGTCTTCTGTCCTCTGTGATGCAGTATAGTGGACACTACTGGCAGCGGAATACATGTTGAGGATATACTGAGCATGATTACAAATGGGATAGGGTGTAGGGTTACATGTGATTAGCTGTTGCATGTGGGATGTGGGCTTCAGAGTTACATCTGCTTGGCCAAGGCTGTGCTAATGTACATTTACGTATAGCTGCGGAGCTGCGGACTTTGACACAGACGGTATACAAGTAGCCTACCAGACCGCTTGGCATCATGGGCACAGTCCATCTCAGTTCCATGTGACAGGTTTGCTGCGGTTGTTCCTCATGCATACGTGCATGTGAGATGACATCAGGGCATGGGCTTGCGTGCATGCAGCGGCGTGCCACTTGTTGTTGCAATGTGGTGGTTACTGGACATGTCACAGTCACTGGGGTCGTGTTGTTGTTGTATGCACTTGTCGTCCATGCAAAGGTCCTGGTATGGGATTCCCGGGGCGGGGTGGGAGGGGTGCAGCACCCACAGACTCCAGGCGACCTATTCATGTCCACTGAGCGGTGTGTGTGTCCATGGGCGCTGGATCCATGTCATGTCCTGGTTGTTCGTGCAGTTCCGTCCATGTGGGTGCGATACACAGACCCCATGCCACTGCCTCCCACATTGCATGCGGTGTTCCTGGATGTGATGGGGAACAGTGTGCATGTCCCGGTCATATCCGATGTCATGGCGATGTCGTTGATGGTGTGGTAACAGTTGCCGGTCGTTTGGTATGGCTGTTGTGGTGGTGACTGGCCAGTCCGTGCGGAAGCTAAGCATGGGTGCGGGGTTGGACATCATAGGTCAATTGGGGGACTTGCGTCGGGGTCCGACGAATTGACAGGTTGTCAGGTATGCGATGCCGTCCAGCAGGGCTTCCATGTCATTGGTGGTATACATGTTTGCCAGCCAATGTAGCGGATGGTGGCTGTCAAGGTGTTGTTCGTAAGTTGTCCCTTGGAGGATCATGATGGGGCATGCTGGGTGACATTCGACGTAGCTGTGCTCGATGATCCGTCGTGTGGAGGCACAGTGGTCCCATTTTAGTGCGGGTGCGATGTTGGCCACATACGCCATGCCCCCATAGGCAGAGCAGGCCCTGTCGTGTGCGTCCAAAGGGAGGAATAGTTGTAGCAGGTCCGCCTTTAGACATGCCGGGTTGGAGAGACACAACTCCACAGGATGCTGGTAGGGACACCTCCGACAGTAGAAGACGGGTATGACGCAGCTGAACAATGTGATGCGGTAAGTCAGTCGGTAACTTACGTTCAGCAGGGACAGGGGTTCGCATCCCAATATCTGTATCAGGTTGTGTTTGTACAGCTTGACCTGTCCGGCGTAGTTGGGTAGGTGTGTTGAGAGTGCCATTTTGCAGCGGTGCGTTGTGGTGGCGTGCTCCGGCTGTGTGTGCAGTCTGCAATGTGCACGCTCCGAGGTTGCTGTGAGCTCTGTGTAGTCGTAGGGAGACAGGACTTGTGTTCTGTTGGCTTGTGCGGAGGACACGGGCCCTCATCCCACATGCTTCTCAGACTGTTCAAGGTCAGTGATGTGTGACTCCTTCCAGATAACTTGCATGGGGCCGACATGGGGGAGTGTTTTCTTTTTTCTTTCCCGTCCGTAGTGTTCTTCGGTGATATGCGCTATCTGCCCTGTGGTCGGTCTCCTCTGCATGCCTGTGTTGCTCATTTTTTGGACAATGGCTGTATTCACCGGCTTCTGTCGTGGGGCTGTGGTTTCGGAGTTGGAATGGAAGGTCATTCAGTGCTGTCTGCTCTCCCTTGTGTGGGCGGCAGGCTGCCTTTCCGCTCTGCGTTGGGCCTTGTGTGTGGATGTTATTCTTGGGCCACCTGTTGTCGGTCCCCGGGCTCCTTGGTGTTCCGTTTTGTATGTCTTGTTCATGTGTGCAGGGTGGTATGGGTGTTTCAGTGTGGTACTGGCGTTCCTCTTCCCGAAGGGGCCCTGCTTCTCCTGGTTGGTGTTGCCGCCGCTGTGTGCTTCGCCATGTTTGTTACACTGGGGTGTGTCCTGCTGTTGCGTGACTTCACTGACATGTGTGCGTCGGTTGTGTGACGTTGGGTGTTGACCGTGAATTGGGCGTTGGGGACATGTCTGTGGCAGGCCTGTCACGTGTCATGTGCGTTCGGGGTGGGGCTGGTGTGTGTGCTGCTTGGTTGTGTCCCTGTGTCTGTGTGCGACGCATGCATGGCGCTGCGGTTGGCCTCTGCGTTGTGCGCATGTGTGGCAGCGTCATCGCCGCTTTGGGGCCGTGACGGGGTCGTTGGTTCCTAGTCCCAGGTGGTGTGTACACATGTGTTACGAGATGTTACAATTTGGCCTGTGTGTCATCTGTGGATGCATTGGTGGATGTGTCGTGTACACGCGGGGTGGGGGATGTCCGCTTTTCCGCCCTTGCACTGTGTGCGCTGTTTGCGTGCACTTGTTGTGTTTGTGCCTACCTGCGTCTTCGCGGTACGTTGCGTCCTTGGTGGTGCATCAGATAGAGCATAGGGAGGGCCTGCAGTGCTGGCTTCATGCTCGGGGAACCGCTCTTCGGTGTCCGTGCTCGGCGTTCGTGTTACCGCTTCGGTTTGACGTACGGTGTCTCTTAGCCGTGGGAGCCGTTTGTTTGCGGCATCGTAATTTGTACGCCCGGGCGGAACGTGATTTCGTCGGACGGTGTGTGTCAATTAGGCTGCGCCGCTACGTGTACGGGCGCACTTTGATGGCGGACGGTGTCGCTGGCTTGCCGGCGGTGTTTGGCTGACTTTTCGCATCGTAATCGGGCGGGCGTGTGGACTGCTGCGTGCGGACGGTAACTGGTGGTTTTTGCATCCGCCAGCACGGCGGTAGTGCTTCCGCCCGACATCGTAATGGGCCCCTATGTTTTTTGTTATTAAAAATATTTTATTGTTCAATATTTATTATTGGGTAATTAATATTTATTAATTATTAATTATTGGTATTTATTATTAATGTATTGTTAATACATTTTTCATTGGTAATTATGTTTTTAATAATTATTTATTGGTATTTGTAAATAGTTTAGAGTTATTTAATAATTAATTCATTAATTATTTAAAAAAATTATTTTATTTATAAGTATGCTATTTTTAACTTCTACGCTATCCAACACTTTCCCTACTGTTGCACTCTCTGGAGTGGGAATAGTAATTTTTACCCTCACGCTATCCAACGCTTTCCCTACTGTTGCACTCACTGGAGTGGGAATAGTAATTTTTACCCCTACGCTATCCAACACTTTCCCTACTGTTGCACTCACTGGAGTGGGAATAGTAATTTTTACCCTTACGCTATCCAACGCTTTCCCTACTGTTGCACTCACTGGAGTGGGAATAGTAATTTTTACCCTCCCGCTATCCAACGCTTTCCCTACTGTTGCACTCACTGGAGTGGGAATAGTAATTTTTACCCTTACGCTAGCCAACGCTTTTCCTACTGTTGCACTCACTGGAGTGGAAATAGTAATTTTTACCCTCCCGCTATCGAACGCTTTCCCTACTGTTGCACTCCCTGGAGGGGGAATAGTAATTTTTACCCCTACGCTATCCAACACTTTCTCTACTGTTGCACTCTCTGGAGTGGGAATAGTAATTTTAAGCTCTATGCTATCCAACATTTTTCTTACTGTTGTTTTTTTTGGAGTTGGAATAGTAGTTTTATTCCCTCCGCTATTTAATATTTTTTGTATTATTTTAGTTAATGTAGTATATAATTAATTTTCAAAATATTAAAAGTACATTTTTTTTTAAATTTGTTATACATAATTATTTAATTTTTATTTATGTTATTGTTTTATGTGTATAGATGTATTTGTAATTTATAATATTTTTAATAATTTTTAATTTATTAAAATAATTATTAAAACTGATTATTTAGTAAGTATATATATTATATATTATATGTATGTTTAATTAATGTTTTATTAAATTATATATATTACTTATTAATTTTAAACATTATAAAATATTTTTAACTATGTTTATTTTATTTATAAGTATTATTTAGTTTATTTTACATATTTTTTTTAACAAAAAAAACCTATATTTTTAATAACAATATTTTTGACATCGATATTTTTTTTCTCGATATTTTTGTACTTACCATGTTGTAGATAGGATATCGATATTCTTGACATCGATATTCTTGCTCCGATATTTTTGTAGGTCGATTTTTTGACCTTCGATATTTTGTCAGTGATCCCTCTCAACCATGTGGTCATACTCCACCCTGACCCCTTATGTGGGCTTTCACACATATTTTCAGCCCCAGGAACTGTTCCCAATAGATAAAATGGCAGCCGCAACTTTCCATTCAGGTTGCGACTAGCCAATCAGAGCATTCCCGTTGCCACGTGCAATCGCGATTCAAAGCAAAACCACCGCGAAATATCTGCGGCCAGAGATATCACAAAAAGTTGTAACTTAAATTTCTCAGAAAACTACTGAACTGATTTATGCCAAATAAGCAAAAGGCACTTCCTTGAACTGACATCTACCTCCCTGCCAAAAGGGCTGTAGAGGTGGCTAAATGTTCCTATGGGAATTAACATCACAAACGCAACCTTATTTCGTGCCCCAAATTCTCAGTCCCCACTGCATGGATCACCCCCAAACTTTTCCAGTCAATAGTACCCACTGTGACACTTTTTGGGCAAAATTTCATGTAGATTGTTCAAACAATGCCAAAGTTATAGCCAAGTCAAAAAATGCTTTACCTATGCAAACTAGGTCCTAACTATAACTACCTACTGGCGACCTCCAGTAGGTATGATATATATATATCCAAACACCTCCCCTTCGCTTCAAAAGGAGCCTGCACTCGAGAATTGGGTAAAATCCTTTTATTGAGCAGCAAATGTACCCCACAAACAGGAACGCGTTTCGGCTGCTTAAACAGCCTTTGTCAACCTGAAAAAATGCACGATGACATTGGTGCCTTAAATACTGCTCACAGGTGTTGCAAAGTCAAATTACTACTGTTACTCAGCTAAATTTAAAGGTACAATCCATGTTTTTAAGCATTGTGAATATTTCCTTGTATAATACGTTACATTCTGGCAGCCAGTCTCATTAATCCAAAAAATAAATGCAAAGTTGCATGTTAGATTTACGATGTAAGACAAGTGTCTGTTTTCTGCCTGCCTTTGTCCATTGCTTTTGCGCTTGCTTACTACCTTTTCATAGCTGCTGTAATTAAATGAAAGGCACATGCTGCTCCATATTAAGATCCATACTACTCACAGCGTCGCTGCGAGTCCCGGCTCCAAGTTCACTTGATGTTGGGGCTGCTCGCCCATGCAGAATGACACTCGGGGGCTCGACAATCTTCAATGCTAAACACAAAAGTGTGGCTTTGTTGCGAACATCCTGAACGCTGGTGGTGCAGGGCAGAGGCGAATACCATGCACGCCTCTTCAATATCCAAACACCTCCCCTTCGCTTCAAAAAATATATATACACACACACACATAATATCGTCTGCATTTGCAATATTGGCTCTCCAATTCCAGCCATCAGCCTCTCTCCTTTCCTCTCTCCGCTCTTCCTTCTCCCCTGTCCCCTTTTTCCCTCCTTTCCTATTTCCCTATATCTGTTCCTGTCTTCCCTCTTGTTATCTTCCCTATGACAATCTGTATTTATACAATAATATATGTGTTTGATGTCTCATTTGTACACTCGTCATGCTGCTATGTGATTGTGAACATAATTGAACGTTCCTCTGCATATATGCCTTGCACTGATATATTTACACAGCACCTTGTAACCCTTTCCCCTATTTCTTACGCTAATGTCACTTTGTGCACAATAACTCTGTTGTACATATATCACTAAATTCAGCAACACTCTTTCACTTCACACTATGCACGCCAAGCACTCACACACTTCCCTAGGTCGTGATCTGCAGCACATTAGACCGACATACATAGACTCAGTGATACAGTTTACGATTGTCATGGGCTGGCGCGATGATCACTACACGCTTGATCTCAGCCGTATAGCCACGGTATGGCCTATGAGACTCACACATTCATTTCCTGCATTTAGGCAGAGATTTAGTAGTCTATATATATGAGTATTTTTACTCATTACATAATACCATTAGGCCCGTTGGTATCATGTTGCCATTTTAACCGCACCGATTGAACGCCCATCTGCGGTACAGTAACTCATTATTTAGAGCGAAGGATTTTTACCTTACGTCTGCGCAATTTTGGCCGACAGTGACATCGCCACAAGTACACATAACTTCTATGTCTAATCTTCACATTTGGTGTGTTGTAGTCTGTCTATGTTATCCATGGCCTACGTGATATCTGTCATGCAGTCTTTTTTACCTAGGGGTTGAGAAAAAGTCTCTCTCACCTGTGCTCAATCTAATTGTTAATTATGTTTGTGTTACAACCTTGTAACCTATTTAAGCTCTTAATTTGTATGTAGCACATTATGTGAACAAGGCCGCAGGGCGGCGGCCGAAACGCGTCATGTGGACCATGTCTGTTAAATAAATCTACTTTTTCACTCAACCTGGTGTCTGTGCCTGAGCCGTGATTCTTCACTCTCTACTCATCTGGAAGAATTCTGATATATATATATATATATATATATATCCAAGAAAGAAGTGACTCAAACAGATAGATTCACCAAAGAACAAAAATATATTTCAACTACAACGTTTCAGCTTCCGCCTTCCTCAGGTAGTACAAGATGGTTTGCTCAGTGGCTGCACAGATGACACAGCTGAATTTTCAAAAAGCATCATGAGTGAAGATTCTATTTGGAATGTGGAATCAATGCAGTCCTGAGAGCTCTTGAGATATGCAGTAATCAGGTTGTATTATCAGTAATGTTCAGTCCATCTGGATGCAGTGATTTTAAACGGTACATCCAGAAGTTTTCTCTGGAGTCCAGTAGTTCTTCCTTTGAGACATGTTCCACGGGGAAAATCTTCAAATCTGATAGTAAATGATCCACAAGGTTAAAACGATTGGCTACAGGCTGGTCAATTTTCTTATTAATTATTGCCGATTTGTGGTTCCTGAATCGTGTACGGAGGTCATTCACTGTTTGGCCTACATATTGTTTTTTACAGCTTTGCCGTTGGCACTGAATCACATAAATAATGCATGTTGAGCGACATGTAAGATGCTGTCTTATTCCATAGGTCCTTCTTGTAACAGAACTAGTTACTGATGATGTTTGTAAAAGGTATTCACACGTGATGCACCTTTTAGAGTCACAGCAATGAACCCCTGCATTTGTTACAACTTGCTTGAGTTCAGCTCTCACAATAAGAGATCGTAGAATTTGGAGCTCTGCGGTAAGCAATGACTGGCGGTTTTGGAAAAACCTTTGCAATTTTTCACAAGTAGACAGTAAGGGAAATGTTTTTTGCATTATATTTCTGTAGTTGGGAGCTGATGGATGATAGTCAACCACAAATGGAGTTCTGTCACTTTTGTTTCTGCCGTTGGTATTCCAAATAAGTGCTTCTCTGGGTAACTGCAAAGACTTGTCAATTTGTTGCTGTATGATATGCAGAGGATAGCCTCGTCTTTTAAATAATGTAGCAAGCTCCTGTAGATGGTCTTTACAGGTTTCCTCATTGCTGCAGATGCGTCTTATTCTGAGTGCTTGGCTGTAGATGATGCTCAGTTTAGTGTGGTGTGGGTGACATGAAGTCCAGTTTAGATACAAATGAGCATCTGTAGGCTTGTGGTACAGATCAGTTGTAATTTTTTGTTCTTGAATGGTGAGTAGCACATCCAGAAAAGGGAGATGATGCTTCTGTTTAGTATTGCTGCTGGTAAATTTGATGGTAGGATGGATATTGTTGATATAAGCTGTAAATTGTTCCAATGCTCTACTTCCTGCATTCCATATTATAAATATGTCATCAATGTATCTTAGCCATACCAGTGGTTTGATGCTATAAGTAGCAAGTATACAGTTCTCTAGTTTGCCCATGAAGATATTTGCATAGGATGGAGCCATCCGAGTGCCCATGGAAGTCCCTTGTATCTGCAGATAGTGTTTACCATTGAATGTAAAATTGTTGGATTTAAGGATAACTCTTGCAAAGTTGGTAAGCACATTTGTTGATGGCTTTTTCACAGTTCTTTTATTAAGAGCTTCAGATAATGCCATAAGCCCATCCTCATGTGGTATATTGGTGTATAATGATGTAACATCAAATGTAGCCAGAAGAGTATCATCATCAAATGTGTAGGTTTGGTTTAATTTTTCAATAATCTGAAGGAAGTGACTGGTATCTTTAACAAATGATGGAAGTTCCTGTACAATGGGCTGGAGGTGCAGGTCGACAAATAAAGATAGTCTCTCAGTAGCTGTGTCATTGCCAGAGATGATGGGACGGCCAGGATTGTTCATTTTGTGAATTTTGGGAAGCATATAAAATCTCCCAGGTCTTGGTTTGGGATGAACAAGTATATCTGCTGTTGTTTCATCAATGAGGTTTAAGCTCTTGTACCTTACAACCATGTTCTTAATTTCTTTGTTTAAGTCTTCTGTGGGATCAGTTTCTAAAGGTTTGTAAGTGTTGGTATCCATTAGTTGTCTCATTCCTTCCTCAATATAATCACTTACTTTCAAGGCAACCACTGCACCACCTTTGTCTGCCGGTTTTATAATGACATCCATTCTCTGTTGAAGGAGGTGGAGAGCTTTTCTCTCTTCTCGGGTAATGTTATCAAAAATCCTCTTAGGTGTTGATTCCTTGATGAGTTTGTTGATGGATAAAATGTATGTATCAAGAACAGGATTTCTACCACATTGAGGAGTCCATGATTTGGGATGGCGGAACTTCTTAAATGGATCTGGAAGGTAGCTTGGCAGACCAACATTAGAATTATTGTAAAAGTATTCTGCAAGTCTGCATCTTCTCTCGAAGGTTTTTAGGTCTCTCATCATGTTGGCCATATTATGAAGATTTTCCCCGTGGAACATGTCTCAAAGGAAGAACTACTGGACTCCAGAGAAAACTTCTGGATGTACCGTTTAAAATCACTGCATCCAGATGGACTGAACATTACTGATAATACAACCTGATTACTGCATATCTCAAGAGCTCTCAGGACTGCATTGATTCCACATTCCAAATAGAATCTTCACTCATGATGCTTTTTGAAAATTCAGCTGTGTCATCTGTGCAGCCACTGAGCAAACCATCTTGTACTACCTGAGGAAGGCGGAAGCTGAAACGTTGTAGTTGAAATATATTTTTGTTCTTTGGTGAATCTATCTGTTTGAGTCACTTCTTTCTTGGATATTTTATTTCTTTGTGACTCATTGTATCCTTTGGGATCCAGATTTTTGCCCTGGCTGGCTGTTGTTTTCTTGTGATCCTCCATCTTCAAGTATATATATATATATATATATATTACCTACTGGCGGTCGCCAGTAGGTAGTTATAGTTAGAACCTAGTTTCCATAGGAAAAGCATTTTTTGATTTGCTAATAACTTTGGCGTCGTTTGACGAATCTTCCAGAAATTCTCCCAAAAAAAGTCTATCCAGGTCAGCTCCTATCCTGAAAGTTTGGGGGTGATTCGCCAAGCGGGGTCTGAGAAAAAAGGGGGGTCCTAAAACTAGTTTTCTCCATGTTAATTTCCATAGGAAATTTTGCGACGAGCTACAGCCCGAACTGCTGAACGGAATTACCCCAAATTTGGCAAAAAGGTAGAGCTTAGTTCAGAAAGCGACCTTTTTTTTAAATGGTGTAAATCCGTTCAGTAGTTTTTGAGAAATTCAAAAAATAAGAGTCAAAAAATCAATTTCCCATAGGAAACTTTGTGCAAGGCTACAGCTGAAACTACTGAACGGAATTACTCCAAATTTGGCAGAAAGGTAGTGTTTGGGTCAGGAAGCGACCTTTTTAAAAATGGTGTAAATCCGTTCAGTAGTTGCTGAGAAATTAGAAAAATAAAAGTTTTGATATCTGGGCGGAGCCTAAGTCGCGTGCGCGAGCTTCACTGTGATTGGCTGCTAGTAGTCCAAACCAGGAAGTGTTGGCAGCCATCTTGTGGCACGGTAGAAGCGAGTCACCCGAAAACAGAGAAACAAAGGTATAAAACAAGAGAAGGGGGCAGGGTAGAAAAACCCTGACCCCCTAGGCCTGCTCAGGGGGTCCCAGAAGGCCCCCAGGGCCCAAAAAATCATTAAAAAAAATCGGCAAAAAATCGCGCTGGGGTCGCGGGTTCTCGCGTTTCATTGTAATGAGGCCCTTGGGTGGGCTAGGTTCCAGGGGTATTTCTTAAAAAATAATAGCAGTGGCTCGCAGGGGTTGCAGGGGTGCGCTGGGGTCCACTCAGCCCCGGGGCTTCACTCATGTTGGGAGGGGAGTTGCGCGGCCCACCTTCTGGAGCCTTCTATGTGCTTGTAACTTTGGCGTTGTTTGACGAATCTTTATGAAATTATCCAAAAAGTTTCTCTTTTTTGATTAGCTCTTATATTGAAAGTTTGGGGGTGAATGGTGTAGGAGGGACTGAAAAAAGATGGTCCTAAAACGTGTTTTCTCCATGCAATTTCCATACGAAACTTTACAAAAGACTACAGGTGAAACTGCTGAACGGAATTACGCCAAATTTGGCAGGGAGAAAGGTGATGGTCCAGAAAGCACGCTTTTGTTTAAATGGTGTAAATCCGTTCAGTAGTTTTTGAGAAATATCAAATTTTACAGATATCTATATTTGAGAATTCTGACATGTGATTGGCTGAGGGGTTACAAGCACCAGCTTGCGGCTTATTGGCTGTGAATGGTTGAAACCAGGAAGTGTTGGCAGCCATTTTGGGATTTACTCCGTCAGCTCGCATCTCTCCGTGTAGAAGCCATCGGGTTCGTAGTTTTACCTCTGCGAGGCAACACTGGCATCTGTGTCTGTGTGAGATATGCCTTTCACGCTGCCTCTCTTCATATCACCAGGTCGCGGCTATGCCTTTAGAAGCCCGTCCGTCGGCTCGGAGCTCTGTGAGTCAGTCTGTCGGTACGATCCCTACACTACCCAAAGACTACCCAAACACCACTGCACTGTCGTAAACTCTAAAACACTACCCCCAGCACGATCCCCTACACTACCCAAACACCACTGCACTACCCTAAACCCTAAATCTACCCACAGCACGACCCCCTACCTAAACACCACTGCACTACCCTAAACCCTAAAATACTACCCCCAGCACAACCTCCTACACTACCCAAACACCACTGCATTGTCGTAAACCCTAAAACACTACCCCTAGCAGGACCCCCTACACTACGCAAACACCACTGCAGTACCCTAAATCCTAAAACACTGTCCCCAGCACGACCCCTACACTACCCAAACACCACTAGACTACCCTAAACCCTAAAACACTACTCCCAACATGACCCCCTACACTACACAAACACCACTGCACTACCCTAAACCCTAAAACACTACCCCCAGCATGACCCCCTACACTACCCAAACACCACTGTTCTACCCTAAACCCTAAAAGACTACCCCAGCATGACCCCCTACAGTACACAAACACCACTGCAGTACCGTAAACACTAAACCACTACTCTGAGGACGACCCCCTACACTACACAAACACCACTGCACTACCCTAAACCCTAAAACACTACTCCCAGCATGACCCCTTACACTACCCAAACACCACTGCATTTTCGTAAACTCTAAAACACTACCTCCAGCACGATTCTTACACTACCCAAACACCACTGCACTACCTTAAACCCTAAAACGCTACCCCCAGCATGAACCCCCAAACAGTACCCAAACACCACTGCACTACTCTAAATCCTAAAACAGTACTCGCTGCATGACTTCCCACACTACACAAACACCACTGTGCTACCCTAAATCCTAAAACACTACTTTCAGCACGACCCCCTACACTACACAAATACCACTGTACTACCCTAAAGCATAAAACAGTACCAGTCCGTCGGTTCGCAGGTCTGCATCTGCGTGCCGTCGTGTTCCTAGCTGTACATGTGCGAGCCAGTCCGTTAGGTGATAGGTGTGTCTCTGCTAGCAGGGCTGTTGGCCCGTTGGTGTCCCCTTGCGAGTTAGACCCAAGCTCTCCCTCTGCGAGCCAGCACGCTGGTGTGCGTTTGCAAGCCGACAGCCCGTAGCTCTCCCTGTGCGAGCCGAGCCGACGGGCCGCAGCTCTCCCTCTGCGAGCCTGCCCGACGGCCCGCAGGTCTCCCTGTGCTAGCCGGATCGCAGCTGTCACTCTGCCAACCGATATTGGGAATATAAGGCGGCTCTAAAAAGAGCCCTTGTGTTTATTAGTTGGAGCTACATATAAGTGCGGATGCACAGCTTCAGGTTATTCAGAAAAACTCGATTTCCCTGATCTGTGAAGTGTACTCCATCACTTCTGTAGATATCAGCCATATCAAAACGTATGTTGTTGTTGTAGATCGACCCCATTCTATGGTCTCTGAGGTATGCAGACACAGCTTTGTTGACATTCTTCCTAGATTTTTCAATCTGAGGACAAAATTGGTTTGACCATTTCCACTTCTGTCTTTGGCATATATTGGAATATACAAAGACAGTTTGAGGCAAAAGCAACATCAATTGTCGAAAGGTGTCTTTCATTAGCATTTCCAAACCTACACCAGTCAATGTGCCTAGGTCGTTTCCACCACAGTGCACAATCATGAGGTCAGGGTGTTGGAGATGCAAACAGGTTTTAACCAAAGGCAACAATTGGTGCCACTTCAATCCTCTCTGTCCAAACCATTTAATGTCCACATTTTGTAAACCTAGGTCTAAGTCAATACGTCTCTGTTCTGCATACCTCTTGCACCAGAAAACATAGCTATGTCCTACGATCCACACTAGCATTTTGAAGGTATGGCTGGGAAGTATGGATAGATGTCTGTAGCTCATGCAGTCCGTTCGTAGAATAAGAGATATGTTTAAAGGTGGGGAACTACTTTTTTTTCTCATTCAAAACGATAACTGATTGGGAGATGAAAAGCATTGTTTTTAAAAGTAGGGTGCACATTCGTTTTGTGGAAAAGCATCTTTGTGATTGGTTAAGAAAAAGCAGTTTAAACGTGGAGTACATATGATAGGATAAAATTTGGTCAACTCAACCACACCTCCTACTTGCATTTGGAAGGCACTGTTCGAACTTAAAACAATCGTGAACTTTTAACCTGCACGTGCCGTTAAATGTTCGAGAAAATGTTGCAAAAAAATATCGTTAGGTTTAAAAAAATTGATGAACTTTTAACCTGCACGTGTTGTAGAATGTTCTAGAAAGTGTGTTGATAGAATACGTTGCACTTCTGACTTCTATGTGTCCTTGAATATTAAAAAAACTGTTTATATGGAAAATTCAAAAATAACCAATAGAGAGAAGTTTTGCAATCTAAAAGAATCAAGGAACTATTCTAATTTGTTCTTTACATGTATTTATGTGTGGAGTAACAAAATTACAGACACAACAGCACCAGGAAGAGGAACAAGCAGGGAGTGGGGGACGGGGGAGATGGGCACAATGGCACACATGCACAATTAAGTACAGCACAACTACAGACAAACCATGGCTAAAATGAAACACACCAACAAGGAGCACAAGTCACACAACCCGCCAACATCACACCACTGAACAAGCACAGAAGTGAAAACCACACTGCCTGAAAGGGAGAAGGGTGAACAATACCTCACATGAAGGGACATCTCACACAGAATGCAGCACACACACATAGGAAGCAGAGCACACCAACATCCAACACAATGTTGTCCAAACACAAACATTCGCACAATCGAACACAGGACACAAATGCACTCGCCTGTGGTGGATAAACGTCCAAAAGCGTCAGTACGAAACAGGCACATGAGAACGCATAAGTACAAACCCACAGTCCGGATGGGGTAGCAATTCACGTATGGCAGGCAGCCAGAGAGTCCGTGACACACACATTGGCATACAAATGAAGACACAACACATTTGGAGACAAGTGAAAATGTGGAAACTTTATAAAAAAAAGTGCGTGTCAGTACGGCCAAGAGTAGTGCCACGATATGCAGACAAATGCAGCAGCATGCCTGAATAAGGAACGTAGGAAAACGTCCATGTTCACCTTGGGGTAGTCCATCACCAACACACGTCAGTGTCAAGCAGCGTTGGTTGTCCGCGCCTCGGACATGAGTCGACACCAATGCAGCCATGTCCACTGTCGTCTTGGGACATGTGACCAGATGCACAACGTGCAATGATGCGGCGGGACACGTGCAATGTGGCACATCGAGTTGTGGTTGCAGGTACCTTGTCACTCGTCCATGAACGCGAGTGCAGCTGCGTAAGCCACTATCTCTAATGAGTGATGGTTGGCCACAATATTTGACATGTCATCGAGGTAATCCATCAGCTGACCGGGATAGATGTGCTGACTCCAACCACTGTACCCAATGTGCACCAAAGCAGAATCGGAAGTGGGTCAATTTGCTCACTGCATACTACGACACGTGCAATCTCCCAGGCCCAGTTCCCAACATGCATGCCAAACATCCATGCATGCCATAAACGGGCATCACCATGACACTCCTGGTCGTGGGCCAACAGGGCGCACACACCCGTCGTAATCCACGTCAGCTACGCACACGTTGGAGAGGCACACATCCATGCACCACTCGGATAGGCACGTGCGACATTGCAATACAGGTTGAACGCAGGTGACGTCCGCAATGCGGAAGCTCAGCCGGTAAGTGATCCGCAGCACTGCCAAAGGCAGTGCACCCAGGACATGCAGCAGACGTGCAAGGTATAGGTGGACGTGAATGGAGTCGACCATGTGTTCGGGATGCCCTGCCATTGCGTCAGTGGCTCTGCTTGTAGCTGCACTGGCTTGCCGTGTGCCAGTCTTGTGGATGAAATGGCACAGCTTGGTGCAATGAGCTGGGTCTGTGTGCAATGGGTGCAGGGCAGGGGTGTGGTGGGAGTACGTGTGAAGGGCATTTCACGCACGCTAACTACGACGAAGGACTTTTGAGTGTGGGATGTGTACTCGTTGTTCTCAAATTGGGCAGTGCGTAGTGTGGGAGACGGATGCAAATATTATCGTATCTGTCAGGGGGCTGGCCACTTGCAAGTTCCTTCTCGGAGCAGCAGATGTGTTAGCGCAAGATAGCTCAGACAAAGAACCTTTCATCCCTACAGTAACTTCTCCAGCTGCATTCATACAGGATGTGTACAAAGGCCGGTCGTGGGTGTTGTGGGATGTCTGCGACCCTGGTCATCATGGATGAGATGCCCAGCACGTGGCACATGGGCGGGTTCACTGTGTGTTACGTTGCCAAACAGCTGCTCCTCCCTCCTACGAGCCCCCACACTTTTGTGCGCTGCGCTGTTGTATCCCGTGCACTCCTACGGCACACCATTGTAATGCCTATTCGCGCATGTCCTGCGGCATTCCAATCACACCGTGACACTGCCGTTTGGAGGTGGTGCATGCCACTTTACAACATCGACTGCTGCGGCCCTTGTGGCGGCCACACCAGAACACAGAGACACACTTACCGCACTTCTTGAACACGGACATGTCCGAGACACCCCGTTCCCCTTGCCGGATAGGCACACCCATGCGCTGACCTGTGTACGCCGGACCAGGACACGCCGCTTGTGTGTGCAGGAGGATGCGTGCGTAGCTACATGTCCAGGCTCACTGCCAACGCTGAGGTGACATGGTAACGTCCGCTGAAGACAGCACACTGTGATGTTGCAGGGCCCGTGCCCATCATGCTAACACAATGACCACACGGACACACTTGCTCAGATGCGGGTTCGGGGGCGTTGGCGGTCCTGGGGTTGTTGCGATGAGTGTTGTGGCCCTCATGGGTATCCGTGTATCATGCTCATTGACTCTATGGCACCTGTGGGTGTTCCGGTGTGGCTCTTGGCTGTGTTCCCTTTCATGCTGCAGGTAGTCGTCCTGCTTAACACCAGCAGAAAGCAGGTGTAAAATCCCTGGTGCTAACGCGGCTTATCGCCGGAATTTGTTTCGCATCGCAGTTTTTGCCTTTCGTTGTGAAAGTTGTGATGTGGTTTTTTCGTGTACAGAAAAATAAACGAACTGGGCAGTGTATCCCGTCAAGATTCAGCACCTGACCCACTATTCCCAATCAATATAAATACAATGAGATTTCTTCATTGATTTTGTGTGTACACTGTAAATGCACCCACTACCACAGTGCAATTCAATACAGGATTTTAGTATTTAGAATAAATCGCAAAGGTGCACCTCGTGTGTTTTTGCACGGGAACGCCTACTCTGCATCTCATTATCAGCACTTTAATGCAACTAAAGTTGAGATAAATCTAACACACTATTCAGAAGCTGGTGCAAACTGCAGACATCACCAGTATTCCCGCGATAACTGCCCCAAAATTTAACACCATGGTGGACACCACCAAATAACAGTAATAAGAACGAGAAAGAGTCACACAGCACTTAAGTAACAACCAAAAACTTTATTGAAATTATTATTATTTTTTTTTTCAAACTTTATTTTTCCGTTTACGTACATATAAAGGATAAACTAAATTTAACAAACTCAACACAAAACAACAAGGCGGAAGACTCCTGTCGGGTCCATCAATGTGGACGACACAGCCTGGAAAATAAAGCACAAAATAAGGACGTGTGTAATGCGCATATCAAAGGAGTGAGACACAGAGAAAGAGAGAAGGAAAAAAAAGCCAGAGAGAAAAAGAGAGGGAAGGAAAGAAAGGGAGTGAGAAAGGGAGAAGGGAGAGAGAGTGAGAGAGATAGAAGGAAAGGAAGGAAGAGAGTGAGAGAGAGAGTGAAGAGAGGGAAGTGAGAGAGAGAGAGAGAGCACTGCCGCCCCTGCGCATCCATGACCAAATAATTACCTGCTGCCACCGGAGTGTCTACCAGTGGGCACTCCACGTGCCCGTGAAAGCTCCAGGGCCCGGTCCCGCCACCATGGCTTGGTGCACATTATGTGGACCCGCACCGCGGCCCAGCAGATCCCACACATGTCGCTGAGTCCTGAGTCATCAATGGCGGAGACCACATCAGCTTTTGGTGCCGCTAACCCTGTGCAACGCAAGTCAGCGCCACGTGGTGGCAGGCCGCTGACGGCCATATAATTTAGGGTGCGACTAACCCTGTGCAACTCAAGTCCGCGCCACGTGGTGGTAGGCCCCTGATGGCCACATCAGCTTCGCGTGGCACTAACCCTGTGCAACTCAAGTCCGCGCCACGTGGTACTAGGCCCCTGACGGCCATACAGCTCAGGGTGCGACTAACCCTCTGCGCAACTTTTCATGGACTCTTTATGATTGAGACCCGTGGAGCGTCCGCCGTCCAGTCAGCACCGGCAATAAAGGATGTGACGTTGTCGATCCATTATATTTGCGTGGTCACATGGCCTGTGACGCATGTGCCGGATGGGTGTGGTGTGTGTGCAAACCTGCCCTCAGGGAGTGGCCGTGACATGTTGACAACTAGACCACTGACCTGCACACCAACAGCGAGTACGCCTGCGACAGGTAGCTATGTGGGGGTGTGAAAACGTGTTTTCTCAATGGATTTTCCATAGGAAACTTTAGACAAGGCTACAGGTCAAACTGCTGAACGGAATTACGCCAAATTTGGTAGGGAGAAAGGTCTTGGTCCAGAAAGCGCGCTTTCTCGCATCGAGTGAAAATATAAAAGAAAGGTCCCGGGGGCAATTTAATATACCGGAGCTCTGTCTGTGCGAGATAACCCTTTCACGCTCCCTCTGCCCAACATCACCACTTCGCAGCTATGCCGTTAGAAGCCAGTCCGTCGGCTCGCAGCTCTCTACCTTTGCGAGCTAGTACGCTGCTGTGCCTGTACCTCTGCGAGCTACTACGCTGCTGTTCCTTTGGGAGCGGACGGCTCGTAGTACTGCGTCTGTGAGTCGAGCGGACGGGCCGCAGTTGTCCCTCTGCGAGCCTGGGTGCGAACTGTTCATAAGTCACACTACATAAGCATTGAAAAGCCATTTTGTGATTCAGTCCATCAGCTGGCATCTGTCCGAGGCATTTCTGAAAACATACCGGAGTTCTTTCTGTGAGAGATACCCCTTTCACGCTGCCTCTCCCCACATCAGCAGATAACGCACCCTCTTCCCACATTACCAACATACCCCCAACAACCTTCTTGGGCCCGGAATTGTCCCTGTGCGGTTGGACAAACAAGAATCTTAGTCATGTATAGATTTACATATAAAACATTTTATTTAAACAAAACAACAACAAATAAAACTGAAGGGAGTCTGGTGCTGTGGTCGCTGCCACGAAGTTGGGGTCACTGCCATTCAGGACTCAGGACACAGTTCCACATGTGGGATCGGCTTGTATTGAACAGGGTTAGTGGCACCACGTGTCGCGCCTTGTGTTGTACAGTGTTAGTGGCACCACGTGTCGCCGGCCTTGCATATGGAAATATGCCTCACTGATCGAAGGGAGTCTGGTGCTGTGGTCGCTGCCACGGACTTGGGGTCACTGCCATTCAGGACTCAGGACACAGTTCCACATGTGGGATCGGCTTGTGTTGAACAGGGTTAGTGGCACCACGTGTCGCCGGCTTGTGTTGAACAGGGTTAGTGGCACCACGTGTCGCGGCTTGTGTTGAACAGGGTTAGTGGCACCACGTGTCCAAAATTCGAATTGCGAGCTCTGCTGCCCGCAGTGTAGACTGCTAATGAGTGTTCGTTTGCACTTGAAGATGAATTTGGTGATTGTACTAAAGCTATAACTGATATAAAAAAAGTTCTTGAAGCAAGGATACTAAAAGGATATTATGTAGGTTTTAGGCCTGTGATAGTTACTTGCCTACTGGACTCTGTAATTAATGAATCAAGACTTAATTTTAATTGTGAGCCCTGATGACCGCAGTGTAGGCCAGAGGTAGCGGTCAGCAAGGGCCCATAGCCACGTGGCGTTGAGTTGAGGTGCACAGTTAGTGGCACCAGAAGCATTGAGAATGTATGAGCCTGTGATGCTGCTTGGTGCGGACGGGCCGCACTGGGAGCAATGTCTCTTGCCTACTGGACTGCGTCATCTGCAATCGCGACTGTATCTGAATTGTGAGCCCTGCTGACCGCAGTGTAGGCCAGAGGTAGCGGTGAGCAAGGGCCCACAGCCACGTGCATAGGTTGGTGGCCCCACCGGCCTGCGTAGTTCAGGTTCAGTGGCACCACGTGTCGCCGGCCTTCCATATGCAAATACGCCTCACTAATCGAAGGGAGTCTGGTGCTGTGGTCGCTGCCACGAAGTTGGGGTCACTGCCATTCAGGAGTCAGGACACAGTTCCACATGTGGGATCGGCTTGTGTTGAACAGGGTTAGTGGCACCACGTGTCGCCGGCCTTGCATATGGAAATATGCCTCACTGATCAAAGGGAGTCTGGTGCTGTGGTCGCTGCCACAGACTTGGGGTCACTGCCATTCAGGACTCAGGACACAGTTCCACATGTGGGATCGGCTTGTATTGAACAGGGTTAGTGGCACCACGTGTCGCGCCTTGTGTTGTACAGGGTTAGTGGCACCACGTGTCGCCGGCCTTGCATATGGAAATATGCCTCACTGATCGAAGGGAGTCTGGTGCTGTGGTCGCTGCCACGGACTTGGGGTCACTGCCATTCAGGACTCAGGACACAGTTCCACATGTGGGATCGGCTTGTGTTGAACAGGGTTAGTGGCACCACGTGTCGCCGGCTTGTGTTGAACAGGGTTAGTGGCACCACGTGTCGCGGCTTGTGTTGAACAGGGTTAGTGGCACCACGTGTCCAAAATTCGAATTGCGAGCTCTGCTGCCCGCAGTGTAGACTGCTAATGAGTGTTCGTTTGCACTTGAAGATGAATTTGGTGATTGTACTAAAGCTATAACTGATATAAAAAAGTTCTTGAAGCAAGGATACTAAAAGGATATTATGTAGGTTTTAGGCCTGTGATAGTTACTTGCCTACTGGACTCTGTAATTAATTAATCAAGACTTAATTTTATTGTGAGCCCTGATGACCGCAGTGTAGGCCAGAGGTAGCGGTCAGCAAGGGCCCATAGCCACGTGGCGTTGAGTTGAGGTGCACAGTTAGTGGCACCAGAAGCATTGAGAATGTATGAGCCTGTGATGCTGCTTGGTGCAGACGGGCCGCACTGGGAGCAATGTCTCTTGCCTACTGGACTGCGTCATCTGCAATCGCGACTGTATCTGAATTGTGAGCCCTGCTGACCGCAGTGTAGGCCAGAGGTAGCGGTGAGCAAGGGCCCACAGCCACGTGCATAGGTTGGTGGCCCCACCGGCCTGCGTAGTTCAGGTTCAGTGGCACCACGTGTCGCCGGCCTTCCATATGCAAATACGCCTCACTAATCGAAGGGAGTCTGGTGCTGTGGTCGCTGCCACGAAGTTGGGGTCACTGCCATTCAGGAGTCAGAACACAGTTCCACATGTGGGATCGGCTTGTGTTGAACAGGGTTAGTGGCATCACGTGTTGCCGGCCTTGCATATGGAAATATGCCTCACTGATCAAAGGGAGTCTGGTGCTGTGGTCACTGTCACGGACTTGGGGTCACTGCCATTCAAGACTCAGGACACAGTTCCACATGTGGGATCGGCTTGTGTTGAACAGGGTTAGTCGCACCACGTGTCGCCGGCATGTGTTGAACAGGGTTAGTGGCACCACGTGTCGCCGGCTTGTGTTGAACAGGGTTAGTGGCACCACGTGTCGCCGGCTTGTGTTGAACAGGGTTAGTGACACCACGTGTCGCCGGACTTCCACATTGTAGGCCGGAGGCATCGGTCAGCAAAGGCCCACAGCCACGTGACGTTGACTTGAGCTGCACAGATTGGGAGCATACAGTCTTCTTAACCGATTATACACTCTTACACAATTTGCATCGGCACTAATCTTGAATTGTTAGCCCTGCTAACCGCATTGTAGGCCGGAGGCAGCGCTTATCAAGGGCCCACAGCCACGTGGCGCTGACTTGAGCTGCACAGAGTTAGTCGTACTTGAAGCACTTAGCGTGTGTGCAGTCAGCGATGATGCGTGGTCCGGGCTGGCCGCACTGGTAGCAATGTCTGTTGCCTACTGGACTGCGTCATCTGCAATCCCGAGTCGCTCTGAATTGTGAGCCCTACTCACCGCAGTGGAGGCAGGAGGCAGCGGTGAGGAAGGGCCCACAGGCACGTGTTGTTGACTTGAGCAATGTCTGTTGCCTACTGGACTGCGTCATCTGCAATCTCGACTCCATCTGAATTGTGAGCCCTACTGACCGCAGTTTAGGCCGGAGGCAGCGGTCAGGAAGGGTCCACAGCCACGTGTTGTTGACTTGAGCAATGTCTCTTGCCTACTGGACTGCGTCATCTGCTATCGCGACTCGATCTGAATTGTGAGCCTTGCTGTCCGCAGTGTATATCGAAGGCAGTAGTTTGTACAGACATAAGTCCGCGGTGCTGTGCCGCTGGGGGCCTGTGTGGCGGAAGCCAGCGATCGGCTGAGGAGGCTGGCGGTCACGTCGGCGGCCTCATGGCAGGGTGAGGGGCGCCACCCTGGCAGACGCTTTGGCCTTCCCACAAGTGAACCACGCCCAGAGCTCCGGCCTATTTATTCACACTCCTACGCTGAAGTGGCGTACGTCGGACCAGCCCACTCCGGTTACCCTTATGCTTACAAGGGGGGACGACACAGCTACATGACTGAGATCTTCCCTAGTGTTTGACGTAACATGGTTGGGTCCACTGTCCACAACAGTACAAGCACCAGTAGTATTTGTGCACATGGAGAGGTGTGTGTTCTTCATACTGAGATGTGTCCAGCACATCACCGCTACACTTTGCATTGTGTGCATTGTTAAACATGGGTGAATTGCTTCCTTCACATATAGTTTGTTCACACCTGTCCCAATATTCAGCTATTGTGTGGCTGAGGGGCCATGCCGTTTTCGGAAAGTTCGCTGTCTTGTTCTGCGCTGCCTCGGTGGTAGAGGGGGGTCCTGGGGGTGGTGGTGGGTGTTGTGGCGTTCTTGGGTGTCGGAGCTGCTTGATCAGTAGGTCTATGACATGTGTTGGTCTTCAGATGTGGCTCTGGGCTGGGCTCCCTTTCATACTGTATGTAGTTGTTTAATATTTAAAAAACAAGAAGTCATTATATAGTTTAAATAACAAATAAAAAAATTACAGTAGGGAGAGGGGTGGTACGGGGGGGAGGTCCTGAGGGTTGTGGCAGTGGGTGTTGTGTCCTTCTTGGGTGTCGGAAAAAACTATAGGTTAAATGAACATTATAATTAGAAGTTAGCATTAAAAAAACATTGAAATTCACTGAAAAAACCATAGGTTTCAGGGACGTTATAGATAGAAATTAATATTTAAAAAACCTTAGAAATTCACTTAAAAACCATAGGTTTCAGGCACATTATAGTTAGAAATTAGCATTTAAAAACCTTTGAAATTCACTGAAAAACCATAGGTTTCAGGCATGTTATAGGTAGAAATTAGCATTTAAAAAAACCTTTGACATTCACTGAAAAAACCATAGGTTTCAGGCACGTTATAGTTAGAAATTAGCATTTAAAAAACCTTTCAAATTTACTGAAAAAAACATAGGTTTCATTGACGTTATAGTTAGTTGGACATTTCACTCATACAAAACCAGAGAAATTCCGCCGTTATAGTTAGTTCAGCTAACTATAACTCGCGCCCCGCAATGCACTGCTGATGACATCACATATTACATCACTCATGACATGGTCAGTGACATCACTGATGACATCTTAAATGACATCACTGATGACATCATCCATTTGATAATTTCATGCATCTTCTCTCACCCTAATATAACTTTTGATACACCCACTCTAAATTACAGACTGCCATTCTCAAAATCATAGACACTCCAACACCAATAACCACATACCCACTCACTGATTCTTAGGTCTACACACACATCCACTCACTCACCTGTACAGTCACTCATACTTACGGTCACTCAGTACAGGACTATCATATGCACTCATACACCTATATAGACACTCACACACCGCCACTCATCCATAGAGGTACTCACACACCTAGTCAGTCATGCAAATAATTAATCACACTCCCATTTACTCACCTATACAGTTATACACACACCAGCTCACTTACTCATACAAATACTAGCACATTCTTACGCTCTTATACAATCACTGATACAAGCACACACTCATCCATACAGCCACTCTCACAATCACACACTCTCACTTATAGCCATTTATATACTCTAACACACATATATACTGCCTTTCACATATGTAGTTACTGACACATGTACCACTGAGATATACATTCACTCACTAACACACCCATACACATACTCACCCACCCATACAGTCCATCACAGATGTACTCTTGAAACCATACACCCAGTGAATCACCCACTCACACATCTATGCACAGAGTCACACACACCCCACCCACACAAACACTCAGGCACCCATACAGATATTCAGAAAACCAATCAATAACTCATATAGACACTCATTTAGCTATTCACAAACCCATGCAGCCGCTTACACACCAACAGACAGACGGATACAGACATTCACACAGTTTAGTCACTAACCCATGCATTCAGTAAGATACGTTTTATCACTCACTTATAGAGTCAGTCACGCACCTACTAAATCATCCATTCAGACACTTATACACCCACTCATTCTTTAATACGCCTTTCCCTATATATATTAAACATATTTAAACTTTACAGAAACACACAGTCACTGGATGATGTCATCAGTGATGTCATCAGTGATGTCATTTGAGATGTCATCAGTGATGTCATCAGTGATGTCACTGACCATGTCATGAGTGATGTAATATGTGACGTCATCAGCAGTGCATTGCGGGGGCGCGAGTTATAGTTAGCTGAACTAAATATATAACGGCGGAATTTCTCTGGTTTTGTATGAGTGAAATGTCCAACTAACTATAACGTCAATGAAACCTATGGTTTTTTCAGTGAATTTTAAAGGTTTTTAAATGCTAATTTCTAACTATAATGTGCCTGAAACTATGGTTTTTTCAGTGAATATATATTATCTACTGGCGGTCGCCAGTAGATAGTTATAGTTAGGACATATTATCCATAGGAAATCCGTAACATTCTATTCCCAATAACTTTGGCGTCGTTTGACGAATCATCGCGAAATTTTCAAAACTAGTGGGGCGCTCCGGTCCGCTCCTGTCTTGAAAGATTCGGGTGATTCATCAAGCGAGGGCCGAGAAAAAGGGGGTCCCAAAACGTGTTTTCTCCATGTTAATTCCCATAGGAAATTTTAGCCACAGCTACAGCCCGAACTGCTGAACAGAATTACACCAAATTTTGCAAAAGGTAGCGCTTGGTTCAGAAAGTGACCTTTTTTAAATGGTGTAAATCCGTTCAGTAGTTGCGGAGAAATTCAAAAAATAAGAGTGAAAAATCAATTTCCCATAGGAAACTTTATGCAAGGCTACAGCAAAAACTGCTGAACGGAATTACACCAAATTTGGCAAAAAGGTAGTGCTTGGTTCAGAAAGCACCCTTTTTAAAAATGGTGTAAATCCGTTCAGTAGTTGCTGAGAAAATCCAAAATAAAAGTTTCAATATCTATGGCCGCGGTGGATCCGCGCACCCTCCCGATCACGAGCTGCATGCTAATTGGCTGTCAACACTCCAAACGAGGAAGTGTTGGCAGCCATCTTGTTCCTCGGTAGAACCGAGGAACAAGAAACCAGTAAAACAACTGTGTAAAACGCAAAAGGGGGGCAGGGTAGAAACACCCTGACCCCCTAGGCCTGCTCAGGGGGTCCTATAAGGACCCGTGAAATTCCCCCGTTATAGTTAGTTCAGCTAACTATAACTCGCGCCCCCGCAATGCACTGCTGATGATGTCACATATTACATCACTCATGACATGGTCAGTGACATCACTGATGACATCACTGATGACATCTCAAATGACATCACTGATGACATCATCCAGTGACTGTGTGTTTCTGTAAAGTTTAAATATTTTTAATATATATAGGGAAAGGCGTATTGAAGAATGAGTGGGTGTATAAGTGTCTGTATGGATGATTTAGTAGGTGCGTGACTAACTCTATAAGTGAGTGATTAAACGTATCTTACTGAATGCATGGGTTAGTGACTAAACTGGGTGAATGTCTGTATCCGTCTGTCTGTTGCTGTGTAAGTGGCTGCATGGGTTTGTGAATAGCTACATGAGTGTCTATATGAGTTATTGATTGGTTGTCTGAGTATTTGTATGGGTGCCTGAGTGTTTGTGTGGGTGGGGTGTGTGCGACTCTGTGCATAGATGTGTGAGTGGGTGATTCACTGGGTGGATGGTTTCAAGAGTGTATCTGTGATAGACTGTATGGGTGGGTGAGTGTGTGTGTAAGAGTGTGTTAGTGAGTGAATGTATGTCTCAGTGGTACATGTGTGAGTAACTACATATGTGAAAGGCAGTATATATGTGTGTTGGAGTATATAAATAGCTATAAGTGAGAGTGTGTGATTGTGAGAGTGACTGTATGGATGAGTGTGTGCTTGTATCAGTGATTGTATAAGAGCGTAAGAATGTGCTAGTATTTGTATGAGTAAGTGAGCTGGTGTGTGTATAACTGTATAGGTGAGTAAATGGCATTGTGTTTAATTATTTGCATGACTGACTAGGTGTGTGAGTACCTCTATGGATGAGTGGCAGTGTTTGAGTGTCTATATAGGAGTATGAGTGCATATGATAGTCCTGTACTGAGTGACCGTAAGTATGAGTGACTGTACGGGTGAGTGACTGGATGTGTGTGTAGACCTAAGAATCAGTGAGTGGGTATGTAGTTATTGGTGCTGGAGTGTGTATGGTTTTGAGAATGGCAGTCTGTAATTTAGAGTGGGTGTATCAAAAGTTATATTAGGGTGTGAGAAGATGCATGAAATTATCACATGGATGATGTCATCAGTGATGTCATCAGTGATGTCATTTGAGATATCATCAGTGATGTCATCAGTGATGTCACTGACCATGTCATGAGTGATGTAATATGTGACGTCATCAGCAGTGCATTGTGGGCGCAAGTTATAGTTAGCTGAACTAACTATAACGGGGAATTTCACGGGTTTTGTATGAGTGCAATGTCCAACTAACTATAACTTTCCCTAAAACCTATGGTTTTCAGTGAATTTCAAAGGTTTTTAAATGCTAATTTCTAACTATAACGTGTCTGAAACCTATGGTTTTTCAGTGAATTTCAAAGTTTTTAAATGCTAATTTCTAACAATAACGTGCCTGAAACCTATGGTTTTTAAGTGAATTTCAAAGGTTTTTTAAATGCTAGTTTCTAACTATGCCTACAGAGGTAGGACATGTGAAGAAAGAAGAAAAAACGCACAGAAAGAAGCAAAAGAAATGCAGAAATAAGCAACAGAAGTCCACAAAGACGAAGAAAAGTGCAGGAAGAAGCAAAAGATGTGCAGAAAGAACCAACAGAGGAGCAGAAAGAGGCCTTGTTGCAAAATCATCCTGTGCCCACAACTTTTTCAGATGGGTACTGGTGGTAACTGACTCTGACTAACCAGAGCCAGTGCTATGCTAAAAGACACTTAGAATACAGTGAAAACACCTACATATACTAGGGAACACTATGCGTTGGGGTACCCCTGTGATTAGCATGACCTCCTCTGTAAGTCCCTAGTACATAATAGGGCAGGGGGATTAAAACTACCTCTTAAAACGCGCTACGGGGCGCGTTTGCACAGTGGTGAAGGGAGGGGGGCCTGAGGTGACATGTGTGCAAACGCGCCCCGTGGCTCGTTTTAAGTTGCGGGATTAAGTCCCCTTGAATCCTGAGGGTCCCTGGGGCCCAACTAGCCCACCAGGTACCTACAGTTAGGACCAGAGAGCTGAGTTGGCCCTATCCGTTGGGGACCGTGGGGGGGTCCCCAATCCCCCCACGGTCCCGCCGGCTCATTGCGTCCCTCGGGAGCCGGCGTTGCTTTTCCACATGGGGAGCTGCTAAGATGAAATATCCATGGACAAAGGGGATCCTGACTCTTTGGAACACTCCGTCAATTGAATAATTTGGGTCAAGGGCCCTACCACGTCCAAGACCTATCAATTCCTTTCTTGGGATCCCTCATATACTTGGAGAAAAAGGTACATAGTTTCTCATCAATTTCAGGCGTGTGTGCCACCTTCCCCTTCAGTGAGGGCCTGGGGCATTCTCCCCTCATCCTATTCCTGAACTCCCTTTCAAGGGGTTGATGGATTTTCCCCACCACATACTCTGCCACTTTGGCGTCAGGTGTCCACTCTGCTGACCTAGGATGGTAAATTTGGGTAGGCTCGAACATGTCCGAGTGGACCCCGTCCCCAACCAGGGACTGAGAGGAGTGGGACTCTGGACGCCAGGGACGCCCCGAGTCCTTATCCTCATCGGAGGAGAAATCGTCCTCCGATACACCCTCTCCCTCTAAGGGAAACTCACCGTCGGGGTCTACAATAGTGGTGACAGTGTCGCAATTTTCTCCGGGCCCCTCCTCCTCCCGGCAGGGTGCATGTTTTAGCGTTCGCGCACTCTTGAGGAAGGTCTCCGTAAGTTTATCAAATCCTTCCAAGTGCCCCGCGTTATGCTTAACGGCCCTTTTATTCCCCATCTGGGAGCTACTTGGACCCGCCACCACCAGATCTGGGTCACTGAACACCCCAGGGATGCTTTTCGCCAGCTTATCAACCTGATCCCTAAGAGGAGCCAGCGCCTAGAAATAGCCAGAGAGAGGGATTGGTCCACTGCTGGAGGGAGAAGTTGGGGGCCATTCCTCCTCCACTTCCTGGTAGGAGGAGTAAAAATGGTCTTCTGGAGAAGACATGATAGCAGAGGGTGTGAGCACAGAACAAATGCACTTAAAATCCTTAAGACAGCCCCCTCGCCGGAGCTCCAACAGCTGGGCTTTCCCGAAGCTGTTATAAGAATAGACTGAGGCGCAATACCAATTACCACCACCAGGTGGCGCTGGTCACTAACGTGGCCGTGTGGGGAAATCACCGCGTAGCGGTGTCAAAATTAGGCGAGGGTTGGTCGGGAATCAAGCGGACACTAAAGGAGTGACCAGATTCCCAAACGCGCGTAAAAACCAGCGGGAGCGATCGACGGAGCTGCCTCGCTTGGGCCAGACGCGCCTGACAGGATCTCACCGTGTGCAGAGCACACAGTGGGAGAAACTGCGAGGGGGAGAACACGCTCGGGCAAGAGCCTGATGTGCAGGGAATATGAAACAATACCAAGGCAATAATGCTAATAACGTGCACAAGAAACCGCTATACAAACAGCAACAACTTCAGATTAAGCCAAGAATGTAAGGAATGCACTTAACTGACGAGCAGTGAAGAAAGAGGAAGCGGAAGGGACGTCACGATATTATATACGATGAACTGTGATATGATTGGACTACAGTTACCTTGGATACTACCCCCCTAATGGTTCATGGGTTGTGTAGTCTTTTGTTTAATGATTGTTGTGTTACGTTTTCTTTGAACTGCTATGCAAATAAAGTGAGGAAAGATATGCATAATCCTCGCCTCCGTCCTGCCATAGAATTCATTAAACTTTATTTGATCTGATTTAGAAACATAGATCATAAAAGTGTACATAAAAACAGTAAATCCTCTTTCCTAATACAATACAGTGAGAATTCATTAAAACCAGTAGGTAAAAACGGGTGTTACAAAGCCCGGTTCAGAGCAACTTCAGGTTAACAGAATCGTAAAGTTCAATGTTTCGCAAGATCAATCTCATGTACTTCGTGCAAAATACGCAATAAGGGGTCCAAGTAAGATGTAACGCTCCAATACCTGACCAGTTTGCACTATATAAGACTGCAGAAAAACTAAAAATAAACAGTGTTTTGCACACTTCTGTCATTGGGCTATATGTGGGCTACATCTGGGTGATATTTGTGCTACATTTGGGCTCTTTTTCTCTGGTGGCCATCTTGGGAGACTTATTTGATATGAAGTTTCCTAATTTCGTCATTTACTGCAGTCTCCTCAGTAGGAAATGCTTTCAGTTTTTACTTTGATTCCATCAAGAAGGCATTCAGATGTGTCACACATTTGCCATAAATTCAGAATTTTAGCACTCTAGTTGTTCATTAGATCACTGTAGTAAAGCTACTGCTCACCAGGGAGTTAACTGGAAGTCTACTGCTGGTATTGAAAGTGATTGTTTCAGTCTGCATGTCAGAATTTTCTAATGAAATAGAAGAGGATTTGAGATCTCACTTAAAACATGCCCTAAATTTTCTTTCTGCAGCACTAACCATAATTTCTATGGCAAAATTAACCCCCTCATTTTGTTCCTTTTTAAATTAAATGTTTTAAGTGTTACCAGTTTATTCCAATCAAGATGGCTTCAGGTGTGCCATACTTTTGTCATAAGTAAGACTGTTAGCGCTCTAGTTGTTCTTTAGAACACTCTGGGAAGCTGCAGTAGAACACAAAGGCATCAACTGACAGGCTGCTCCTGTTGAAATATAACAGGAAGATATTTGAGATCTCACTTAAAACATGTTCTAATTTTTCTTTCACAGCACTAACCATAATTTCTATGACATAATGAACCCCCTCATTTTGTTCCTTTTTCAATTAAATGTTTTAAGAGTTACCAGTTTATTCCAATCAAGATGGCTTCAGGTGTGCCATAATTTTGTCATAAGTAAGACTGTTAGCGCTCTAGTTGTTCTTTAGAACACTCTGGGAAGCTGCAGTAGAACACAAAGGCATCAACTGACAGGCTGCTCCTGTTGAAATATAACAGGACGATATTTGAGATCACACTTGAAACATGTCCTAATTTTTCTTTCTACAGCACTAACCATAATTTCTATGACAAAATGAACCCCATCATTTTGTTCCTTTTAAATTAAATGTTTTAAGTGTTACCAGTTTATTCCAATCAAGATGGCTTCAGGTGTGCCATACTTTTGTCATAAGTAAGGCTGTTAGCACTCTAGTTGTTCTTTAGAACACTCTGGGAAGCTGCAGTAGAACACAAAGGCATCAACTGACAGGCTGCTCCTGTTGATATATAACAGGAAGATATTTGAGATCTCACTTAAAACATGTCCTAATTTTTCTTTCTACAGCACTAACCATAATTTCTATGGCAAAATGAACCCCTCATTTTGTTCCTTTTTAAATTAAATGTTTCAAGTGTTACCAGTTTATTCCAATCAAGATGGCTTCAGGTGTGCCATACTTTTGTCATAAGTAAGGCTGTTAGCACTCTAGTTGTTCTTTAGAACACTCTGGGAAGCTGCAGTAGAACACAAAGGAATCAACTGACAGTCTCTGCCCTTGTTGGATGTACATGTTTTACTGAGAATGTCAGACTTCATTCTCACATGACTGAGAAAGATAATGTGAATTTACAAAAAATATGCTCTCATTTTAGCTTCTGGAGCACCTTCCAAAACTGTATGGGACAAGCATGTGAAAATAGTTTTCTCTCAAACATGATTCATGATATCCCAGCAGAAGGTTTTTCACAGGGTAAAATCACCTTAGAACACACCACAATTCCTGAAATTAGTATGGTACCATCAACAAATGAATTCTAATGTAACTAAAGTCTGTTATCACCCTTTATAGTTCTCCTTTTGGTATCCCTCAAAATCTTCGATTCACTACAATGCATTTCAATGGGGTACTATCATTTATATTGGTCCCAAGATGGCTGCCAGCAATTCCAGGATGAAGTGCTGACAGCCAATCAGATCTCACGATGACATGTGTGGTTAGGCTCCGCCCAGATATATATGTGTTTTCTTTTAAAATTTCTCAGGAACTACTGAACGGATTTACACCATTTAACCAAAAGACACGACTCTGAACCAAGGGCTACCTTTTTGCCAAATTTGGTGTAATTCCGTTCAGCAGTTCGGGCTGTAGCTGCGATGAAAGGTTCCTATGGAAAATTGCATGGGAAAAACACGTTTTGGGACCCCCCTTTTTTCTCAGCCCCCACTTGACGAATCACCCCGAGACTTTCAGGATAGGAGCGGACTGGAGCGGGCCATAAGTTTTGAAAATTTCGCGAAGATTTGTCAACCGGCACCAAAGTTATTTCAAATAGAATGTTGTGGATTTCCTATGGAAAATAGGTCCTAACTATAACTATCTACTGGCGACCGCCAGTAGATAATATATATATATATATATATATATATATATATATACACACACATAATATCGTCTGGATTTGCAATATTGGCTCTCCAATTCCAGCCATCAGCCTTTTCTATATCCTACTTGTAACCAGTGGCGGCTCCTCCACTAAGGCGGAGGAGCACCACCCCACTGCTCAACGAGCAAAAAGTTATTATCATTTTATTTTTCTTTGTGGGACTCCAGCCAGGTCGGGCGGAACTTAGTTTGCCATCCGTAAGAGGGAGCAGGAGTGGTTTGCGCTCCCTTCCTAATTGGAGATGACGGCTTAGTCATGCACACTTGGCATGTTCTCCACTGGGCTGTGTTACAAAGCCCAATGGAGAACATGCTCAGCCTCCCAGGCACTGCCTGAGTGGCAAACAGGTCACTCAGACCCAATCACGACGCTGCTCCTGCAGCGTCGTGATTGGCTGGGAGAGTCCGGGAGCCTGGGTGCTTCCGGTGGCAGAGAGCGAGGACAGAGGAGAGACGTGCGGTGTGGTGGTGAAGAAGGTACATTTATTTATTTTTTTCATGCCTCCCCCTCCTGTCCCGCACCCCACCAGCCGCCACTGCTTGTAACAGGCTAAACAATCTTTCTTGAGGCTTTCCAATCTTGTTGTGCGAACCACAAATACTCTTGGGTCTGCTTTTAGAAATAAGTCATTCAAACTTAGTGCATTCCTTATCCTTTTCCCAGGCTCATGAATGACTGTAATCAATCCCTCAGGCTTAGTCAAATGTTTATCCTTACCTCTCATCTTGAAATCAAGGACTTTCTTCAGATCTGGGACTAAACATATGCATGCAAAATTTCACTGGCATTCAAGTTGTGTCATGTTTTCTCCTGTAATATGGTTTTAGAACTGTAACTATGAGGCAATATGCATTGTTTTATCAAGTCAGTAATTCTCTGCTTCTGTAGTGATAATGTGGAATTTGTCCTTTTCAATGTGGTAATAAATACGTGAGTCTGTGATTATTAGTACATTCGTTCTAAATAACGTGTTATTCCTCCACATTTATTTTCACTGGTGTGGCATAAATAGTACATATGCAGATGTAAAGAGTTTAATATGCTTTGTTAATATTGTTGACTGTAGGAAGTGGCTATGACTCACAAGAAGTAAAGTATCTATTGTGTCATGATGCATATTAGGTTTATGAATGGTAAACGAAATTTACCCAAAAACAGGATACTTGCAGTTAAATTTGTGCAGTGAGGTAAGATCAGGCTGAAAACACCTTGTAACAGTGTTGTTTCCTAGTGTAATGTCATTGTAACATGCAATCTGTGGCACAGTACACAAAGTTTTTCTCATGTCAATGTTGTACTTCTATAGTGATAATATGGAAATAAACATTTGCACTCTAGTAATGAATAAATAAATGAGCATTTATATGTAGAGTTGCTCTAAATAACATGATATTCTTAGAAAGTTGACTAAAATATTAACAGTGGCTTCACTATGATAACCAACAGGTCCTGATATTCAAAAGAGAAGGTGCTACCTTCACTTTGTCTACCAAACCCATCATTTTAATTTTGAAAAGATTTTGTAATATGTTCTAATGTTCGTGAGCATCAAGGCATAATAAAAACGGAGCACCAAGAGCTCCATTAGTCACCCACCCCTGCCTTGCCAAACAGGAGGGATGGTGTTTTCTCCCCACTTCCCTTACTTTCCACCACACCACACTGCTTCTCCAGTGCTTTCTTTTAAAAAGGTACCATGGTGATGAAGCAACAGTGTGATGGCCTGGCACTCCCATATTTGGATTACGCTGCAGGAGGCAGACCAGGACACTACTGCTACTGTACAATCTTTTAAAATGTACTGGATCAGTAGTGCACTGGCCTGACCCTCTTTATCCTGGAGAGATGCAAGGGGGAAAGGAGCAGACGAGCACACAGCTGAAATGGCTTTTCAATGGAAAAGGAGTCTTAGCCATAACTGCACCGTTGGTGACTGTTTAAAACTTGAGTTAAGCTGGTATGCAGTGCACTGCTGTTCAGTGGTTCATGTATATAAAGCGGTCCAAACTATGTGAAAGAACAAGCTACAAAAAAGATAAAGATGTACAAAAGCACTGGATTTTTGGT
This sequence comes from Calotriton arnoldi, assembly GCA_963921515.1. Classification (NCBI taxonomy): domain Eukaryota; kingdom Metazoa; phylum Chordata; class Amphibia; order Caudata; family Salamandridae; genus Calotriton; species Calotriton arnoldi. The sequence continues at coordinate 233,646 of CAWUFW010017356.1, forward strand.
CAGCAAATTTTATATACCTCCGAAAAAGTCTAAGGGGTTGTTGATTCAATAAGGTAACTTGCCCTTTTGAGTAATTACACTTTGAGTAAGCTTACTGCTTTTTGCTTATTCATAAAATCCGAGTGTAAGTTACCACAAAAAATATAACAATAGTGTTAGAAATGGGGGTCTCTAGTTGGCAGAGGCTTGAAACCTGTTTAAGTAGAGACCCTTCCTTCTAGTCAGAGTAAGGGGTTTAGACACCTAGGATAACCCCTGCTCACCCCCTGTGTAGCTTAGCACGAGCAGTCAGGCCTATCTCAGAGGCAATGTGTAAAGCATTTGTACATATACACACAGTAGAACAGTGAAAACACTACAAATGGACACCACACCAATCTTTATCTTAGTAAAACAAGACCAACATGACAAAAATCTAACATACACAAGCAAAGATATTACTTTAAAAAGGTTACAAATAGTTCAGTCCATCGGAAACTATGGATGTGCCACTTTTACCACAAACTACCTGGGATGTGTCAAAATCAAGAACGAAAACAGGTGCAGGGGAAGTGAGGCACAGGAAAATAAAGCAAAGCGTTGGTTCCTTACTCCCATGGAGGTGATGCGTCGGTTCCTTACTGTCAGGGTAGGTGATGTGTCGGTTCCTTACTGTGAGAGGAGGTGATGCGTTGATTTCCGGATGCACAGACTCGGTTCCCTACTGCTGGGCTGTGTCAAAGAAGAACTGGCACACAGGTGCGATGCGTCTAAAATTCGGGCACTCTGGGTCAATGTGGCGGTGCCAAACAGGTGCTGCAGCACAGCAGGGCCTGCGTCAAAGTCGGAGCAGGTGGCACGGACGTCAATGACAGGGCTCAAGCATCGGTCTGCCTTGATCTTTCAGCCACACAGCAGGAATTAGATTGGTTCTTTTGCCGCACTGCGGCGATGCATTGATTTTTCAGCCGCAGGGCTGCGCCAGGAAAACAGGCACTGAAGAGTGATATGTGGATTTTCAGGCTTCTTTGCAGCAAAACCACCTCAAAGGGCCCAGAACTGGAATTGGCACCACTTGGCAAGTCAAAACTCCCAGCAGAGGAGTTCAGGGGCTGCAGGTGAAGTCTTTGATGGCCCTGAGACTTCTTAACAGAAGACAAGCTCACACAAACCCTTGGAGAACCTTGATAAGCAGGATACAGAAAGCAAAAGTCAGGTCCTTTCACTCCCTAAGATAGAAGCAGCAAGCAGTAGGCCAGCACAACACAGCAACAAGCAGAGTGGCAGTTCCCCTCCTACAGCTTCTCCAGCTCTCCTTCTTGGCAGAATCTCCTCTTAGTCCAGATGTGTTCTGAAGTTATGTTGTCACAACTCCAGTACTTATACCAGTTTCTGCCTTTGAAGTAGGCAAACTTCAAAGGGAAGTCTTTGTAGTTCACAAGAACCTGCCTTTCCCTGACCTGGCTCCAGACACACTACAGGGAGGTGGAGACAGCTTTGTATGAGTACAAGCACAGCCCTATTCAGGTGTCAGTGACAACTCCTCTCACCACTTTAGCTCAGGAAGACCGATCAGCCTGGTAATGGGTCATCAGAATATGCAGGGCACACCTCAGCTCCCTTTGTGTGACTGTCTAGAGTGAATGCACAAACAGCCCAACTGTCAGTCTAAACCAGACGTGGATTCCACAGGCAGAGGCACAGAATGTTAAAGCAAGAAAATTCCCACTTTCTAAAAGTGGCATTTTCAAACACACCATTTAATAACCAACTTCACAAAAAGATTTATTAAATTGTGAGTTCAGAGACCCCAAACTTCAAATCTCTATCTCTTCCCAAATGGAAGTTACACTTGTAAGAGGTTACAAGGCAGCTCCAATGATGACCTATGGGAGAGATAGACCGTACAATAGTGAACAAAAACCAGAACATGTAAAACCACGAGTACATGTCCTACCTTTTTAATACACTGCACCCTGTCCATGGGGCTACCTTGGGCCTACCTTAGCGGTGCCTTACATGTAGTAAAAGGGAAGGTTTGTACCTGGCAAGTTGGTGCATTTGCTAGGTCGACATGGCAGTTAAAGACTACAGACACTCCAGTGGAAGGTCTAAGACATGGTTGCAGGGATACTCATGTGGGTGGCACACACAGTGCTTCAGGCCCACTAGTAGCATTATATTTACAGGACCTAGGCACACACAGTGCACTTTACTCGGGACCTACCAGTAAATCAAATATGCCAACCATGGATAACCAATGACAATTTACACAGGGAGTGCTTGCACTTTAGCACTGATCAGCAGTGGTAAAGTGCCCAGAGTTATAAAACCGGCAAAATCGCAATGCAGCACACAGTCAAAAACAGGAGGTCAGAAGCAAAAAGACAGGAGAAAAACATGCCAAAGTTGACAGGCCTAGCAAGTAGTAGGTCCAGCACCATACATGGGCAACCACTGGTACTGCAACACCCTTCCATAGAAAATAATGGTGGTGGGGAATTAAAATTTTGCCCACACTTGCAGTGTGTCTAACAGGCTACCTCCCTCATCCCAAGGAGTCATTTCTTAGAAAACTGGCAACATTAACATTTATTTTCCTGATCTTGACAAACATGAAAAGTGCATTCTTGCGGAAAAAATGTATACACTTGACACTTGTTTAAAAGTCTGTGTCTAAATTTTCCTGAAAGCATTACTCAAAACCTTTTCTTCCCACAACAGGGCCATTGGCAACATACATCCGTTGCTCTATGAAAAAAGAGTAAAGATGGATTATATTTCTGCGTTGGATTCACTGGATAACATATGGGTGAAAACTGAGGACAGATGTTGTTGCTAGGTGTAAATTAGAAAATGTTTAAAAATGTGAAACACATGTGTAATCATAGTTTGGTCAGAGTATTTGGGCATTAGAAATGCATTCAAAAAAGCTAATATAAAATAAATAGATCGGCCAGCTAACCACATGGCTTTGATAGGAAATCACTTAATCTAGAATGGTCACTGCATCATCTTGGCACCTTAGATGAGGAGATTTCTTTCTCAGTATAATGGGGTTTGCCAACATGCTCTGTGATGGTTAGCTGCATTGTTTTTATTCTGCCCCCCCCTTGCTCAAAGACCTGCTTGCCCCACCAGCCCCTCCGTGTAGCATGTACAATGCAGCTGAATCACCTAGACATTATAGGCAGCAAGTTGATTCTCTGCAACTGGCCACAATGCGCCCGACATATGGTTTTCTCATCACTAGCGTCCCTGGGGCAGACTACTTTGCCAACAAACCCTGCGAAATGCAAACCTACACAATACACGTGTGGGCTGATTTAGACTATGAACGACACCACTAAAACAAGACTGCAAGGGATGACTCAAAATGACCAGTGGTTGTAGGAGGCTGGCCCACAAGTCCTTTTATGTAGGTTTTTAGGTGCTGTTGATATGAGATCTGGCAAATAGATAAAGCTCTCTGTAGCCAGACATAAAAAGGAAGATTTGAATAAAATTTCTAAAGACCGTTTGTACTAATTAACCAGCTTGAGTGATCAAAAAGTAAACCATCGCTCCAGCACTTTTTTAAGGTTGAACAGTTAACAATACTTAACAAACAGTAAATAATGCTCAAAGTTATAGACAAACTGTTAACAGAAGGGAGAAAAAATATATGTCCCTTGCAATGACTTGCATATGGGACATGCTTAAAGGATCACTGGGAAAATGGAATGGTCCATTATTTTCTCTGTCAATAGATGGCAGTGTGCAGTTTCATGCATACCTTTACATGGTAAAATTTCAATCGATTCTGATTAGTATTGTTTACCTTAAAGGACCAGTAATTTAATGCCAGTGGTTGGGGTTCTTGGATGGTGAATACAGCAGTGACGCCTCACATATACAGTGAAAAAATGTCAGTCTTCCTTAGCCACATCTCCCAACTTTTGGAAATTATGGGAGAGTCATAGTTATTCTTTGGCTAGCAAGTCTTTTGCAACTTGTACTTTGTTTCTGAAACTCTTAGGGGCATATTCACAAGGACTTATCGCTGAGTTATCGGCACTTTAGCGCAGCAAAAGTGGCGATAGAATTACCGTCCCTTTCACAAGCTGGTGCTAACTGCCCACATCACCACATAACCTGCGATAGCTGCCGCAAAAAACATTGCCACGGCCGACACCGCCAACTAACGCTAATGAGATGCAGAATAGGCGTGTCCGTGCAAAAACACACGAAAAGACAACACCGCGCGATTCACAATGGACAGCCAGATCTGCGATGCGAGTCAAAAACAGGCGATAAGCCGCGGTAGCAGCAGGTATTTAATACCTGTCTTCTGCTGGTGCTAAGCGGGACGACCACCTGAAGTCTGAAAGGGAGCCCAGACCAGAGCCACACCTGAAGACCAACAGACGCCATGGAGCTATTGATCATGCAGCTCGGAGACCCAAGAGGACCACAACACCCACCGCCACCACCCCCAGGACCCCCCGCCCCTCCCGGACTACCACAGAGGCAGCGTAGACAAAGACAGCAGACCTACCATAAACGCACCAGCCTCACAGACTTAACGCCAGAGATTGCCCACTACAGGCTCAAAAGGACAACCATCCTCCGCATCCTGACCCACATCGCCCACAGGCTGACGGTACCAACACAGCGGACAACCAACATCCCTCCGCAGACAAAGCTGCTGGCTGTGCTGCACATGTTGGCCTCTGGTACCTGCCAACCCACAACTGCCAGAGTCGGAGGAGTCTCACAGCCATCCCTATCCAAGTTCATCACACCTGTCCTGGATGCCATCATCAGCCTGGTACCCAGCACCTCCACTTCCCCCACACTGCGCAGGAGCAGCTGGAGACCAAGCAAGGCTTCTACGCCATAGCTGGATTCCCCCACATGTTGGGGGCTATTGACTGCACACATGTCCTACTTGTGCCCCCTGCCGACACTGCACACAACTACCGCAACAGAAAGCACACGCATTCCATCAATGTGCAGGCAATAGTGGACCACCGGGGACTCCTCACCAATGTTGTGGCCAACTACCCAGGCAGTGTGCATGATTCATTCATCTTCCGACAGTCCATCATCAACCAGCGCTTCCAGGATGGCACCTATGGAAATGCATTGCTCGTTGGTAAGTACCAAATTAACACACCACACACCTCAACTCCACAGTCATGCAACTCACAACTCTGGGAATGGGCACGCAGCAAAACTACATGCAACATGCCACACAACATGCCCACCGACCAGACACGACAACACGACTCAATTGGGAACCTGGGCTTGCCATGTACACAACCCAGCTACGGCATGGCACCACAGCCACACAATAGCAGAATGTGTGGAGAGGTTGGAAGCAGGCATGTGCGAAGGAGGCAAGTGACTAATGAATGAGTACCTACCCAATGACAAGTGTGTCGTGGATGTGCTGGACAGACTTGAGTATGCAAACCACGGAAATGTCCATGTGGACATTAACCGCTGGTGCATGGAGCATAGTGGCCAGTGGACACTACCATGTCACCACAGGCTGTGGGCTAGAACGCGGTGATGACGCTCGTTACATCCCCCCCTGTAGGCGTGGGCGCAGTGGGTTGGCCCTGTGTACGCCAGGCCTGCGTAAGGGTGTGAATAAAAACCCTGTCGCTCTGGGCATGGTTCTCTTTCCGAATGGCCAATGTGTCTGCCAGGGTGGCGCCTCTTAGCCCGCCACAAGGCCGATGCTGTGAGCGGTGGGGCCTGTGACCCTGTGCGCCTGCTGCACCCCAGGGCACTGGTCCCCAGACCCATCTTGCCTGCCCCAGCGCACCAAGGCCGCTCCGCTCACCTGCCGACACTGGCGTGTGTGAAAGAGGGCCCACCACGTGCCGGTGCAAGCTCCAAGCCCCATGCCCGTGACCTTGGCAGCCACCTCAGACCATCGCTGGCCTCCACGACGCAGGCAGCAATCCTCTCTCGTTGACATACCCCACCGGCTTACACTTCGGCCCAGTTGGTGGCACATATTGAACTGAGTCTTGGGTTATGTATGGCAGTGACCAAATGTGAATGGCAGCGTCAATATCACTGAACTCCCTTCGATCTGTGAGCCAAACTCTGCATCGCAAGCCGGCGACATGTGGTGCCACTAACCCTGTTCAATGCAAGCCGGTGACACGTCGTGCCACTAACCCTGTTCATCGCAAGCCAGCGACACATGGTGCCACTAACCCTGTTCAACGCAAGCCGGCGGCACGTTTTTGGGGGACCCTGCAGACTACTGGCTCCGGCATGCACTGCGGGCCAGCCGGCCTCACACCAATCACATCAAGGCGGGAACAGCCAGGGCATGGCATCGTCGCAGGCTGCACACATGCTCGGCTCTGGTGCAGCAGCCTTCGTGAGCCACACGTCATCGCCACATGACATTCCAACGCCGTATGTGGGAGTACCAGGAGGAGCTGGCTGAACTGCGGTTGGCCCACGCACACAACTGCCACCGGCCGACACTGCGGTCAAGTAGGTCCCACATTTGTGACTGGGTCTTGATTTCTGAATGGCTGAGTACACACCAATGTACACGCCTCATCGCAGACTGCATCCCCTTGCAGCCCTGGTGCCACTGACTCCGTGCACCGTGAGTCATGGTCACTCTCTGGTTGTACTTTGGTGGCATCTGAGTCTGTGGCCTGGGGGTTGTCGTCATCATCATCTGGCAGGTATGGACATTGTGTTTGGCATGAGTCTGTGGCATTCATATCCCCCATGTTGCCTGTTGCTGCTTGGTTGTGCCCTCTGCATCATGCCCTGGGGGAAAACCTTCCACTGTCCCACGATACACTCTGCAACAGTCACCTTGGACATCTAGGAGGACCCGTTCAGCTCTCATGGGCCTAACCCAGTGCATCGCAAGTCACCGTCCCGTGGCAGGGTGCCCGATCTGGCCGCTGTGCATCCGGGGCCACTAACTCTGTGCACCTCAAGTCATGGTCCCTTGCTGTTTGTACTTTGAACTTCTGATTGAGTGATGACTGTTGTTGTTGTTGCCAGCACCAGCCAATCCCTGGGGGCTGTCTTACACTCACCCCACGCACAGCAAGCACAGGTGTCACTGGACTAGTGTGCCTGCCAACACATCATGCCGAACCACCTATTGACTTATCTCTCTCTGCACTGTCACAGGTGATCAGGAATATGCACTCTGCCCTTGGATGATGACACCCCTCCGAGACCCGAACACACATGCCCAGAGGCAGTACAATACGTCCCACATGTGTTGAAGTCACGTTTCAGGTGCCTGGACATCACAGGTGGAAGGCTCCTGTACAGGCCAGACATCGTGTGCAAGATGATCGTTGCATGTTGTGTTTTGCACAACATCTGTGTACACTCCAATGCCCCATGGATCCCAGTGCCAGATGCACCGGACGATGATGAGGACGATGGGGCAGGTGGCCCACACCCCACTGCAGCTGCAGCAGGGATAGCCCGTAGGAACACCCTCATTGCCAATTTCTTCACCTGAGCACGTCACTTTGTGTCCGTCCTGTGCAATCATGAGACAGTACAAAATGTCCACTGGCACTGCATGTGTAAATAAAACTGATACAGGTTACAGGTTGTACTTGTCCATTGTCATGTCACAGGTTCCTGCGATGCCAGATGTGATTGGCCATTTTGTGCATGCATGCGGCACCAGTTGTGTCCTGTGTTCTGTTGTGGAAGTGTTGCAGTATGTACCACATTGTTGACGATGTTGGGGTGCTCAAATTCTTATGTGTGTATGCTGCACTGTGGCTGAGTCGCCCCTGCAGCTCTGAATTGGCTGCCACTCATCCCTTTCAGGCAGTGTGGCTTTCACTTCTGTGCGTCTACAGTGCTGTGATGTTGCTGACTTGAGTGAATTGTGCCCTTCGTCGTGTTGTGACTCGTGGTCATGGTCTGTAGGCGGATGTGTAGTTGACGTCAGGGGTTTTTTGTGCACGTGGATGTGTCCGAGTGTGACCTGCACCTTTGCGGATCTGGCCCACACTCAGCCGCCCCAGTGTCGTGGCCTGCACATTGACATGATGGTTGGACTGCAGCAATGCTACTCGTCATGTAGTGTCTCTTGCATTGTCAGTGTGACTGACGGATAGGCATCTTCGCTGGGTTTCGCACGTGTGCATGTGTTGGTTGTGTGATTGGTGATGTGTTGGGTGGGGGCCCCTTTGGGTGCATGGTGGAGGTGGGACTACTTGGTGTTTGTGTGTGTGCTGCAGTGTTCCAGGGGGATCAGGGACATAATCCAGAGTCATTGTGGGTGTGCAGTGTGCTCTGCTTAATTGTGCATGTGTGCCATTGTGCCCATTTCCCCCGTCCCACCACTCCCTGGTCGGTACTCACCCTATTGATGTTGTGTCAGGTCATGTTGGGCAATGTCCGGGTCCTCTGATCCTGTCACCATCTCCCGACTGATGACTGTGGCCACCATTTCCTACATTTCATCCAGCTCCTGGTGGTCTGCTGGCCCCCCACCTCCGATCTGCATTGCTGCATTAATGTTGGCAGCGAGTTCCTTCTTGGGTTTGCCCTTCGCATCATTCCAGCGCCTCTTGTCCTCTTCCATTGTCCTCCACGGTGCGGCAACGGCATTCACATGGTCCAAGATGGTCTGCCATCTCAGCGTCTTTTTTGCCAATGACACATTGGAGGTGACGTACAGTTGGTGGTGGTGTTCTATCTCATCCGTGACGTGGATCCGGGTTTCCTGCACACTGTACCCCGTCTTCCTCTCCCTCTTCTCATTGCCCTTCCACGACACCTGGCTTCCTGGCTGGGCCTCCGTGGGTCTTGTGGGTTTCACGTTGTCCTCTGCACTTGGTCCGGGTGCATCCTTGGTGCTCCTCGGTTCATCTGGTTTTTGGTGTGATCTTTTTGGGTGCTTTTCTTGTGCTTTTCCCCGCATGACGCGTGGGACTTGCTGGCCTCTCGCACACAGATTTTATCGCGGTTGGGCCCATCGCAACTTTTTTCTTGTTGGGGTTTGCATTTTTATCGCCGTCGCAGTAGTTGTTTCTCGGACATTTGCTGCGTTATCGTGCGGTTATCGCATGGTATTGCTGTGTTGGGAATGCCACGTTAACACAGCGTTATTCTCCCGTGATGGACTGCGATGTGAGAAGTTGTGGTAAGCTATTTTGGCGATGTTTATCGCACGTTCTTGTGAATATACCCCATAGAGCTCTGAATTCCTGATGCCTCATAAGACAACGGAAAGGACTAAGAAAGATGGAAGGTACAATAATATGAAGCCGTCTGCAAACACAGTTGCAGAAAATTAACAGAAGTTAGAGGAAGGTAAACAATTTATAGTTCATAAAGTTTTGATGTGTTGTGTTCTGTAGGACATAACATATTATGTTTGTAGTTTACAGCCCTGTGGTAAAATGTAGCAGCAATTCCCACAGGCAGTTTTGGGCGCTGAACTGGGTTTAAAAGGCAAGTGTCACTGAAGTGGCAACCCATAAGGCAAGCACTCACTCATGCTTGTGTGGTTTGCTGGCATCATTCTGCTGAGGACATCCACGAAGGAATAGGAGCATTAGGATTTCCATGCAGGCGGTACTGTGTGAAAAAACAAACGTGCAGTATATATCAGTGAGTTTCAGAACTCCTGCAGGTGATGCTTGCTCTTGAAAACCAGTATTAGACATGGGGGAACTGCCATTCTCCTTGACAAAGATATGGAATCTGCTGATAATGAGCCCGGAGTCCTACATACAATTGTTCATGCAAAAAAAAGGGAATATATGTTGTTACTTCGCAAACCAAAACAACGCATACTTTTACAACGTTGTTTTTAGTTCGCAAGTACCGTTACTATGCAAGTTTTAAGTTTTCATACATTTACATTGCAAGTGTATTCAAAAGCATTTAAAGAGACATTTATCCCGCATATTTTTTCAACTCCTTTTTTGAATTTTAAAACCCCCCAACACTACGCTAAATACTAAATACAAATACGCTACCCTACACATCACAAACTTCACAACACTACCCGAACCCTCAAACACTACCCCTCCACACTACCCTAAACCCTAAAACACTACCCTACACTACACAAACACCACAACCCTAAAACACTACCCCCAGCACAACACTGCCCCTACCCCCAGTCCGGTCCCTACACTGAAACACTACCCTGCATGACTCCCGACACTACCCTAAACCCTAAAACACTACCCCCAGCATGACCCTACCCCTACCCCCAGTCCGGTCCCTACACTGAAACACTACCCTGCCCGACCACCCGACACTACCCTAAACCCAAATACACTACTCTACACTACAAAAACACAACTACACTACCCTAAAACCTAAAAAACTACCCCTGCACAACCCTCCCCTACCCTAAACCCTTAAAAACTACACAGACCCTCTTACCTCTCTCTGTTCGTGGTTCCTCTCTTCTCCTTCAAGCGTGGTTCCTCTCTTCTCCGGCTTCCAGCGTCATCAGAGGTGCATGTCGTTGTGAGGAAACGGAAGCGCGTCCGTTTCCTCACAACGATGTGGATAGCCATTACAACGCATGTGATGTAACAACTTGCGTATTAAAGGCTACGCATTGTTACATCGCATGCGTTGTAACGCTAGCGAAGTAATGGTATGCGAAGTAAAAGCCGCGAAGTAATGAGTGATTACCAAAAAAATGCCTTATCTTGCATGGCAAATTACGAAAAAGAAAGCGTCAAATAATTAACTCAGTAATGTATTTAATTTCAAGAATTGTTTTCAATGCCATTTACTTTTACTAGCAGTTTAATTATTTTTCATTGGATTTAACATGGCAATAACTGTGCAGTGACTTTGTAGCATGAGTGTGCTTAAAAGAATCGTTGCATTCAGGAAAAAGTTACATCAGAGCGTCAAAAAATAAGAAATAAGACCTCTTTGGTTGTGTAAAGGTGAACACTCACTCAATAGATATAAAAATAAACAAGTCTCAAAACATCCATAAAGTAAAAAGAACCATTAATTCTTTAAAGTGATTCTTCCTGTTAGATATTATACAAGTGTCTGTCTATGACTACGTACTCTATTTAATTATATTTTTTAAAGTTATAGAAGAAATCGAGGATTTGAAAGTGAACAAAACTCAAGAACGCTGCATTTAGAGGTAGGACTTTTTGTATGCTGCATAGATGGGGGAAAAAAGCGTCTAAACCTCGTATGTGAATGTGTCCACCAAAGTCACCATTTTGAAAATGGTGAGGGTAATTCTCTTCCCATCAAGACGTTCAATCCTGGAAGTGGAGTGAAAATTTGAGTATTGGACTTGCCCAGTTTGCTAATAATTCCTAGAACAGAGGCCTACATCAATGGACAAAGACGCATCCAGCACACACTTGAGCTACGGAAAAATCCATGCAGGAGTCTCCTTTGCCCTTCAGTCGCCATCATTTTTGCTTGATAGTAGTTGGAGAAAGCGCAGCAGGCTTCCTCATCTTCCTCTATAGGCGAAAACTCTGTTGAGTGGTGATCCTTTTCATTCGACTCAAGCAAAACAAACATTGGCAAAGCAAATAGTCTTGCCTTTGGGATCTATTTGCTTTGCCACTGTTTGTTTGCAATTTTGTACAGCATGCTGAACAGCATTAGTAAAAAGCTAAATGTTCTTGCTAATGCTATGCAGCCTTGCCAAAAGAAAAAGAAAAAATGTGCCATGACATGGCAAGTACATGTCATGATGCTACAAACGCCCATGTCATTTGGTAGGTGCACGCTTGAGTGATGATGTATGTGCAAGCATTGGTCACTGTGCATACCTTCTTTGCCATTTTATTTCTTACCAATGGAACATGACGAACGCCACTTTGTACAGTTATTACAATAATTTATTTTCAATTGCGCTAAAATACATCTGTGAAAGCAGAGTGGCCCGGTACCAAATTGGAGCTGTCAGGTTCTCCAAGAAATGTAAATAAATTAAAATATGTATATATATATTCACTGAAAAAACCATAGGTTTCAGGGACGTTAGAGTTAGTTGGACATTTCACTCATACAAAACCAGAGAAATTCCGGCGTTATAGTTAGTTCAGCTAATTTCTAATTATAATGTTCATTAAACCTATGGTTTTTTCAGTGATTTTAAATTATCATTCCATTCTCAACCTAGTGAAAACAGCCGATATCGCCAGTTTTCCAACAATAGCTTCCGCAAAAAAATTCGCCACAAATGAGAGCGACAACTAACGCTAATAATATGCAGAGTAGGCGTTCCCGTGCAAAAATAACACGAAAACACCACTTCCCGATATTTTCAACGAGCAGCCAAATCTGGGGTGTGATCCAAAAACAGGCGATAAGCTGCGTTAGCAGTAGGAATTTAACATCTGCCTTTTACTGGTGTAAAGCAGGACGACTACCTACAGTTTGAAAGGGAGCCCAGCCCAGAACCACATCTGAAGACCAACACATGTCATAGAGCTACTGACCATGCAGCTCCGACACCCAAGAAGGCCACAACACCCACTGCCATCACCCTCAGGACCTCCCCCACGGACCACCCCCCTCCCTACTACCACTGAGGCAGCGCAGGACAGCGGACCTTCCAAAAACGGCATGGTTCCTCAGCCACACAATAGCTGAATCTTGGGAGATGTGGCAACCAAGTATGTGTGAAGGACGCAAGTCACCCATCAATAAAAATGCACACAATACCAAGTGTAGCGGTGATGTGGTGGACAGACCTCACTATGCAGAGCACAAACCTCTCCATGTGGACATATACTGCTGGTGCTTGTAGTGTTGTGGACAATAGACACAACCATGTTACCTCAGGCAGTGGGGAAGATCTCGGTCATGTAGTTGTGTTGTCCCCCCCTGGAAGCGGAAGCGGAGTGGGCTGGACAACGTACGCCACTACAGCGTAGGAGTATGAATAAATAGGCTGGGGCTCTGGGCGTGGTTCACTTGTGGGAAGGCCAAAGCGTCTGCCAGGGCGGCAGCCCTCACCCTGCCACGAGGCCTCCGCCGTGACCGCCGGCCTCCTCGACACAGGCCTCCTGCGAACCCAGCAGCAGAGCACCACAGACTTATGTCTGTACAGACTACTGCCTTCGATCTACACTGTGGACAGCAGGGCTCACAATTCAGATCGAGTCGCGATTGCAGATGACGCAGTCCAGTAGGCAAGAGACATTGCTCCCAGTGCAGCCCGCCCAGACCACGCATCATCGCAGACTGTGCACACACTGAGTGCTTCAGGTGCCACTAACTCAGTGCACCACAAGTCAACGCCACGTGGACTTATTAAGACAGAATTCATTAGGCAAAAGACATTGCTACCAGTGCGGCCCGCCCGGACCACGCATCATCGCAGGCTCCACACACGCTGGTTGCTTCAGGTGACACTAACTGTACAGCTCAACTCAACGCCACGTGGCTGTGGGCCCTTGCTGACCGCTGCCTCCGGCCTACACTGCGGTCATCAGGGCTCACATTTAAAACTGACTCTTGATTCATTAATTGCAGAGTCCAGTAGGCAACTAATTATTACGTCCCTAAAACCTACATAATATCCTTTTAGCATCCTTGCTTCAAGAACTTGTTTTATATCAGTTATAGCTTTAGGACAATGACCAACTTCATCTTGCAAGTCCAAAGGAACACTGAATGGCAGTCTACACTGCGGACAGCAGAGCTCACAATTTGAATTCAGTCTTGATTTATTAATTGCAGACAGAATTGTACTCTATGTCCTCGAATTTTGTCAAGAGGAAGTGACAAAAAGCATTCCTTGATGTCTGTGCTGACTACTGCCTTCGATCTACACGATCTCGCTGGCTGCGCACACGCTGAGCGCCACACCTACCACTAACTCTATGCAGCTCAAGTCAACGCCACGTGGCTGTGGACTCTTCCTGACCACTGCCTCCAGCCTACACTGCGGTCAGCAGGGCTAACAATTCAGATCGAGTCGCGATTGCAGATGACGCAGTCCAGTAGGCTAGAGACATTGCATCATCGCTGGCTGCGCACACGCTGAGCACCACACCTACCACTAACTGTATGCAGCTCAAGTCAACGCCAAGTGACTGTAGACCCTTCCTGACCACTGTCTCCGGCCTACACTGTGCTCAGCAGGGCTCACAATTCAAATTCAGTCTTCATTCATTAATTTCAGAGTCCAGTAGGCAACTAACTATAACGTAAATATAAAACCACAGAAAAAGAGGTAAGAGGAAGCAGTCCCAAATCGCCCTCCTACAAAGCATTAATTCACACAACAAAGAAAAGGGACTGTGTTAAAAAACTAACAGAATGGGTAAAGAGAGGAGAGGTATAAAACAGGGCACAGAGGCTAGCGCGGAGGTGTGTCAGCAGGCCCTATGATGAAGCATGACACAGTTCGCTGTGTGTGAGGGCAGTTTTACATACACAGTGTGTGCCCTGTTTTATACCTCTCCTCTCTTTACCCATTCTGTTAGTTTTTTAATACAGTCCCTTTTCTTTGTTGTGTGAATTAACTAACTATAACGTCCCTGAAACCTACATATTTCAACAGTGTATTCCATAAATGTTTCATCTTTTGTTCCATACACCTACACTGCGGTTAGCAGAGCTCACAATTTAAATTGAGACATGATTTATTTATTGCAGAGAGAATTGTACTCTATGTCCTCGAATTTTGTAAACAGGAAGTGACTAAAAGCATTCTTCGATGTCTGTGCTGACTACTGCCTTCGATCTACACTGCGGATAGCAGGGTTCACAATTCACATCGAGTCGCGATTGCAGATGACGCAGTCCAGTAGGCAACAGACATTGCTCCCAGTGCGGCTCGCCCGCACCACTCATCATCGCTGGCTGCGCACACGCTGAATGCTTCTGATGCCCCTATCTCAGTGCAGCACAACTCATGGACCCTTTATGATACAATGTTTTGTGTATTATTTCACATCTGCTGCCCCTACCTCAGTGTACCACAAGTCATAGACCCTTTACGATACAATCTTGTGTGTATTATTTCACATCGGTTGCCCCTACCTTAGTGCAGCACAAATCATTGACCCTTTATGATTGAATCTGTGTGTCTGATCCAATGATTACTGTTGTACTTGTTGCCAGCACCAACCATTCCCGGAGGGCTGGCTTACACTCACCCCACACGCATCCAGCACAGACGTCACTGGACATGTGACCCTGGTAATTAAAATGAGTCGAGCGCACGTGCCCGTACCCAGTTCCATTATCTATCTGTGTCCGTGTGTTCATTATGTATGCAAGATGCCGCCCCTGGGCCCTACCACATTACATTGTGCTGTGGACAGCGTATGCAACCATGTTACCTCTGGCAGTGGGGAAAACTTTGGTTATGTAACTTTCTCTCGGTCATTGTACAAGTACGTACGTAGAGACTGGATCATTAGAGTACTGCAAGGAGAGTGTATAGTGAATTTATAAGTGCTTGGGGATTGGCGGAGTAATTGTATAAGTACATATGTTGGCGCAGCCTAACCCCAAACACAAGCTTGGCTCTAGTTGGCTGCCCTCCATGTGCCAAAAACTGAAACTTGAACTTTGCATGACCCTGTATTGCTACAGCTGCAACACTCCACTGAATGTGCAATAAACATTCATATCCACACAGATGTGTCATGTCCACCATCTTTCATGTGTGGAACTATGGATGAATGTAGGGTCAGTGATTCCCTGTACCTTCCATGTTGGCCATGTTGTGGGACTTGGCTCACAGAGTGACACATTGGCGCTTGCGACCCGGGTGACGTCAGCAGTACAACAGGGACACCCGCATCAGTTGATTCCTCATACAGCCCAGGACGGAGCCACGCCCATAGCTCCGGAGTCATTCTTCACGCAGGACTGGCATACGCCAGGCCAGCCCACTCCGCTTACGCTTACAGGGAAGGACAACAATGCTACATGGCCCAGATTTTCATTGCAGTGATCTGCTGGTCACACCCTAGTTGTCAGTACGCCACAGCCACTCCCTCACGGCTAGTATACACCCACACCACACCCATCCAGCACAAGCGTCACAGGACACGTGACCCTGCCAATAAAAAAGACCGGGCGCACGTGCTCGATGCCATTTCAGAGTTGCTCGCACTGGATGCACAGCGACCGGCACAGGCACACCGGCACGGGACGGTGACTTTTGGTCCACTGAGGTACGGGTACCGTAACTGCTGAGCGGGTGTGCAGCCTGCAGTGATGGCCCGTCCCGGCGGTCTGGACAGCTCAGGTTTTGTGTGCCCTGCTGGACCGCAGTGTAGGCCTGAGCCATCAGACAGCGCAGGCCTACCGCCACGTGGCGTCGCCTCGCTGGTCACAGAGTTAGTGGCACCGCAAGGGCTGAGCAGGTGTGCAGCCTGCGATGAAAAGCCTGGTGCACTGGTATGTCCTCTGCCATGGCGAAATCAAGACCCACCACCAAATGTGAGACCTGGTGGCCTGCGGAGCAGGGCTGCATGATATGCAGGGTGCCGTGTCCGCGGGCCCCAGGCTTTGGGCTTGCAGCGGCACGTGGTAGGCCCTCTTTTCTACACGCAGGTTGCGAAAGGTGAGCAGAGAGGCTTGTTTGCGCAGCGGCGGGCAGTCACCTCCGGGCAGTGGGAGTGGATGGGGTGCAGCAGCCTGGGTGCGCAGCGGTGGACAGTCACCTCCGGCCAGTGGGAGTGGATGGGGTGCAGCAGCCTGGGTGCGCAGCAGCAGGTAGACACCTCTGGGCAGTGGAAGTGGATGGGGTGCAGCAGTGGCGAGCAGACACCTCTGGGCAGTGGAAGTGGATGGGGTGCAACAGCCTGGATGCACAAAGGCGGGACAGAGAATTAGGCGTGTGCAGTTGTATGTACTCTGCCATTACTGATTCCATACTACGTTTCAGATGAGTAAGTTTGAGGGCTCCACTATGTCCCGGCACGTAGTTGGAGACACACCGGTGACGGAAAGGTGAGCTGTGAGGGTTTTGTCCACAGTGTGGGCACTCACTGTCCCTCTCCATCTCTTCCTTTCTCTCCCTCACACTCTTTCTCTCTCTCTTCCTCTCTCTCTCACTGTTTTTTTCTTTCTCTCTCTCTTCCTCTCTCTCACTCTTTCTCTCTCTCTCTCCTTTGATGGACGCATGACGCACAATATTATCTTGCTTTTTGTCTAGCAGGCTGTGATTCACAGATTGACGACCCCCCGACATGGACCTCCCGCCACGAGGCGATGATTTCAGTTCCACTGAGTTAGTGCCACCAGAGCTGAGCGCGTGTGCAGCCTGCGATGATGCGTGGCCATCCTGCAATCAACACCCACTTTGAATTGTGAGCTTGGCTTAACCGCGTGTACACAACGCCTGAGGAGGTTGCTTCGGCATGTGGTGGACCCTCTTAGACACACGCCGGTGGCGGAAGGTGAGCAGAGAGGCTTGTTTCCGCAGCAGCGAGCAGTCACCTCTGGGCGGTGGGAGTGGATAGTGTGCAGCACCCTGGGTGCACAAGAGCGGGCAGACACCTCTGAGCAGTGGGAGTGGATGGGGTGCAGCAGCCTGGGTGCACAGGAGCGGGCAGACACCTCTAGGCAGTGGGAGTGGATGGGATGCAGCAGTCTGGGTGTGCAGGAATGGGCAGACACCTCTGGGCAGTGGCAGTGGATGGGGTACAGCAGCCTGGGTGCGCAGAGGCGGGCAGACACCTCTGGGCAGCAGGAGTCGATGGGGTGCAGCAGCCTGAGTGCGCAGGGGCGGACAGACACCTCTGGGCAGCGGGAGTCGATGGGGTGCAGCAGCCTGGGTGCGCAGGGGCGAAACAGAGAATTAGGCATGTGCAGTTGTATGTACTCTGCCATCACTGATTCTATACTATGTTTCAGATGACTAAACTTGAAGACTGCACTATGTCCCGGCACGTGGTTGGAGACACACCGGTGGCAGAAAGGTGAGCTGTGAGGATTTTCTCCACAGTGTCAACACTCCCTCTCCCTCTCTTCCTTTCTGTCACTCACACTCTTTCTCTCTCTCTCTCACTCTCTATCTCTTCCTTTCTCTCTCTCACACTCTTTCTCTCTTTCTCTGTCTCTTCCTCTCTCTCTCATTCTTTCTTTCTCTCTCTTTTCCTCTCTGTCTCACTCTCTCTCTTTCTCTTCCTCTCTCTCACACTGATTCTCTCTTTCTCTCTCTCTTCCTTGTATCTCACTCTTTCTCTCTTTCTCTCTCGCTTCCTCTCTCGCTCACTCTTTCTCTCTTTCTCTGTCTTCCTCTCTGTCTCACTCTTTCTTTCTCTCTCTCTTCCTCTCTCTCACTCTTTCTCTCTTTCTCTCTCTCTCTCTCCTTTGATGGATGCATGACGCACAATCTTATCTTTCTTTTTGTCTTGCAGGCTGTGATTCACAAATTGTCGAGGGATGACACGCCATACCTGTACCTACTTTTATTTTGTTGTTTTGTTTAAATAAAATGTTTTATATGTAAACCATAGATGACTGAAATTCTTATTTGTCCAACCTCCTATGCATCTTCTTTACTATAATTGTGCGACATCAGCCAATTTGTTACGTTCCAGATTTCCTACGGTTGCTGTCACATTTGTTTGTGTAGGGGGAGGTGAGGGGGATTGCGGACAAGGGGCTGGTGGCGGGGGGTGTCGGAGCAGTGTAGGGTGTCCGAGCTGCGTGATCGTTGACTCCATTGCATCTGTTGTCATTCACGTGTGGCTCTGGGCTGGGCTCCCTTTCATATTGCAGGTTGTAGTCCGACTTTACACCAGCTCAGAGCAGGTGTATACTTTCTGCTACTAACGCACCCTATCGCCTGTTTTGTACTCTCTTCAACGATCTTGCTGGTGGTTGAGACACTTGCGAAGTGATGTGTTCGCTGCTTTTTGCACGGGAACGCCTATTCTACATCTCATTATCAATATTTGCCGGAGTCATCTGTGACGATGCTTTTTGAGGCTGCTATCGCTGGTAAACTGGTGATATGGGCTGTTTGCTCCAGCTTGTGAATGGTGCGTTAAATTTATCACCATTTTGGTTGCGATAAAGTGCCGTTAACTCGGTGATATGTCCTTGAGAATATACCCCTCGGTGTTTGAAAGACTTAAGAAGTATTCGAGTGCCGCGCTGAGAGCCACGCACCCATCGCTTTCACAAGTTTGCTATGACAGGGCGGGAGCCGCGCGGCTCCCGCCCTGTCATAGCAAACAGCACTGTCCCGGGGATGGACACCCCGGGACACTGCAGGAGCCGGCCCTTTGGGGTGGCGGTCCCCAGGGCCATCACGGGCTCCAGGAGGGGGGCCGCGTGCCCCCCCTCCCAACATGAGTGAAGCCCCGGGCAGGTGGTGGTCCCCGGGGCTGCGGGGGCCCGCTATTATTTTTTAAGAAATGCCCCCGGGACCTAGCCCACCCGGGGGCCTCATTAAAATAAAACGCGTGAACCCGCGCTTCATTGTTTTTAAACAATTTCGGCGGAATTCGCGACCCCAGCGCGAATTGCGCCGAAATTTTAAAAAAAATGCTTTTTTTGGGCCCTGGGGGTCCTTCTGGAACCCCCTGAGCAGGCCTAGGGGGTCAGGGTGTTTCTACCCTGCCCCCTTCTCTTGTTTTATATCTTTGTTTCTCTGTTTTCTGGTGACTTGCTTCTACCGAGTCACAAGATGGCTGCCAACACTTCCTGGTTTGGAGTGTTGACAGCCAATTAGAATGAAGCTCGTGGTCGGGAGGGGTCGCAACTCCACTGCATCTCTAGATATTGAAACTTTTATTTTTTGAATTTCTCAGCAACTACTGAACGGATTTACACCATTTAAAAAAAAGGTCGCTTTCTGATCCAAGCACTACCATTTTGCCAAATTTGGGGTAATTCCGTTCAGTAGTTTTGGCTGTAGCCTTGCCCAAAGTTTCCTATGGGAAATTGATTTTTTGACTCTTATTTTTTGAATTTCTCAAAAACTACTGAACGGATTTACACCATTTAAAAAAAAAAAGGTCTCTCTCTGAACCAAGCTCTACCTTTTTGCCAAATTTGGGGTATTTCCATTCAGCAGTTCGGGCTGTAGCCCATCTCAAAATTTCCTATGAAAATTAACATGGGGAAAATGCGTTTTGGGACCCCCCTTTTTTCTCAGCCCCCGCTTGATGAATCACCCCCAAACTTTCAGGATAGGAGCTGACCTGGATAGACTTTTGTTTGGGAGAATTTCGCAAAGATTCGTCAAACGACGCCAAAGTTATTAGCAAATCAAAAAATGCTTTTCCTATGGAAACTAGGTTCTAACTATAACTACCTACTGGCCACCGCCAGTAGGTAATATATCTATATCTATATATATTACGAGCAGGGGCAAATATATACATTCTCGAGGAAATTTGACCATGCAAGGAAATTAAGGTATGAGGATAAAAGAACATGTAAAACAACAAGTGCCACTCAGCAACAAAACACCACGGTGGAGGTATCGGATATAGACACAGAATCACTCACAAGTAATTCAGGTTCTGAATGCAGCAACATGGGAAGCAATGATGACAGAGTCAAATTAAGTCTGGGAGAAGAGATTGATTTTTTTAGTGGAAGATCGTCGTCAAACTCTGAGACCGAGAAATCGGAACAAACAAACAACAGCAATAAAAAGAAATGCAAGGAGAAGAGCAAGGCACCAAAAACAAAAACGTGCAACAGAAAAAGAAACAATGGCGCAAAAAACAGCATTAAACGACCAAACCATTATCAATCTATCGGACATCACCCTCACCCAAGCAGAAGAACAATTATTGTCATTAGGCCTCAACTTTTGTCCGGAAAGTACATTCAATTATGCGAAAACTAGAATTGATATATTTTGCTTCATAAGGAAACTGTAATTAAACCAGTTTTTCACTATCAAAGCTGGGGTTGGAAGTTCCACAACATCCCAGGAAACGAGGAATGAGGCACTGGGGCTTCTAGCATCAGACATTCCAGCCTTACTGACGCTACATGAATTAAGTGGGGAAGCAAATGTAATGCAGCAAAATACAGACAACATTGAATTGAGCACTCAAGTCAAGTTACATAGCATCAATCTCACACAGAAGGGAGCAGGAGAAAGCCCTTTTAAACCGAAGAGCACCTTTATACCTATCATGCTGAAAGATGCCATAGATATTTATCACGAGCGGGTGACAGAAGTTATTAAAAAACTATATCACAAAGTAAAAAGAAAAAGACAATCGAAACATTACAGAGACATGGAATATGGAAAACTAATGAAAAGGCTGGCAGAAAATCAAGAAATAATTACCAACAAATCTGATAAAGGAGGTAATATTGTCTTATGGCCAAGAAAAGACAAAGGGGCCGATTCCGATTCGGGCCGGAAATCTCTCCGACCGAGCCGGACCCGGAGAGATTTCCGACCGAATCGGACCCGTGCAGCCCGACCGAACGAGTACGATGCGCACGTATGCCATCGGACTCGAGTCGGTCGGACTCCCATTGAAGTCAATGGGAGCCTGTCGTACAACACGTACGTGGGCTCCCATTGACTCAATGGGTGCGAGGCGGACAAGGGTGCCCCCTACAGCGTGTACGTGGCGAAGCGACTCGCGCCGTACACGCACAGGTAGGGGGGACCCATGGCTCCCCCCTGTGTGCGACTCGCGTGGCTACGCGTACCGGGGGGTCCGACACGGACCCCCAAAGTACGGCTCCGACTGCTCTTTCGAGCCGGAGTGCGCAGCTCGGTCGGACTGCTCGCGGCGCGCATCATACTTACCCGGCCGGGGAACGTCTCCATTGCGCGGTGCGAGTCGAGTCCGAGCGAGTCGGTCGGTGCGGTTAGACCCGGGAACGAGTCGGTCGGAGCGGTCGGGACACCCGGATGAGTCGGTCGGCGATTTCGCATCATACTCGCTCGCCCGGACGCGCGTACGAATCGGTCGGGCAATAGGGCTTCGAATCGTATCCGGTTAAGCCGAATCCGATTCGGAGCCCTACCGGCCGAGATCGGAATCGGCCCCTATATTGTGGAAGCCAAAAGACAGTTAAATGATGAACAATGCTATATGAGGACAAGTCTAAAGGAATATAACAAAGCCAAGGAAATTTTGAAAAAAAAGTTATTGCAATACAAAAGGGAAGGACTAATTTCATTGAATGAATTTAATTTTATGAATGTAGAATTCCCAGTAATTCCTATTATGTATTTAATTCCGAAAGTGCATAAAAGGTATCTCCAGTACCAGGCAGACCTATAATCTCTGCCATTAATAGTGTGAGCGAACATATCTCGTAGTATATTGATTTTTATTTGCAAGATCATGTTAAACGATTACCAAGCTATGTTAAAGATACAGGAGACTTTTTAAACAAAGTTAGAGACATCAAATGGGAACATGGTTGTTTGTTAATCGTATTAGACATTGAGTCTTTATATACAAGCATTGACCACACAAACGGCCGCAATGCGATTGAATATTTTCTAGGCAATAGATCTTGTGAATATTACGAGCATAATAAAATGCTTGTAGACTTGACCACATGGTATTTAAACAATAACTTCTTTATGTTCGGTAAGGAAATGCTGAAACAAATGTGGGGAGTGGCTATGGGATCCTGTTTCTCCCCCAGCTACGCATGCTTGCATGTTGGCTGGTGGGAGGAACAGGTCCTTAAACAGATACACCATGAAACTTATGTACGTCATGTACTGCACTGGCTACGATATATTGATGATATCTTTATCGTATGGAAAGGGGATGAGGACAGTGCCAAAGATTTCATCACAACTCTCAATGTCAATTCCAGTAATCTCAAGTTCACATCCAGTATAAGCAGCACTAAGATTGACTTTTTAGATGTACAGATTTCAGTAGTCAATAATAAATTAGGGACAAGTCTGTTTAGAAAAGCCACAGCAGGCAATAGCATATTGCACGCCAGTAGTGGGCACACAAAGCACCTCATTGAAAGTATACCCATTGCGAGATACTTAGATTAAAACGTATCTGTAGTACACAACAAGAATTTGAAAGATGTACAGTAGACACCAAAGCAAGATTAAGAATGAGAGGGTATAGTGAAAAGGTGCTGAACAGAGCTATAGCAAAAGTAGAGGAACGGCCCAGGGAGAGTTTATTACAACCTAAGAAAGCAGAGGGTGGAGTTGACAAGGAGGATGAAATGCCCCGTCTCATTACTACTTATAGTAGCCAAGAGAGGAAAATAAAATCAATCATCAAGAAAAATTGGCCTATAGTTCTTACAGATGGAGTATTAGGAACCAGACTTCCAGACTCACCGACCATCACTTACAGAAAAGCACAGTCCATTAGGAGTCAACTAGTCAAAAACAGTCCGGAACTAGATACAACAGGCACGTGGCTAAAACCTAGGCAAGGTTTTTTTAAGTGTTCTTCATGCCGTGCCTGTAAATTTGGTATCAACACAACGCATTATGGCACCCCTTTTTCAGAAGAAAAGGTGGCAATCAGGGGCAGTTATAACTGCAGGACCGAGTTTGCTGTATATGTCCTGACGTGCACCAGCGGCTTGCGATATGTGGGTAGTACTAAGCTGCAGGTGCATGTCAGGATTTTACAGCATCTCAGAGCGATTGTAAATAACGACAATTCATATCCAGTCGCAAGACATTTTAAAGCCATACATGACAATGACCTAAGCTGCCTCAATTATTATGTGATTAATGCCATTGCGCCACTCAGAAGAGGGGGTAATAGAGAAAAACTTTTAAGGCAGCTAGAAACATGTACCATTTTAGATCTTGATAGTAAGGTACCCAATGGACTCAACACGACTGAAGACATGCACAATTTTCTGTAAAATACCACCTAAATAACAATATTAGTTATGTCAGGCTAATTTGATGAACCCAAGCTCCCAAATGTATAAATGCATTTCACTTTCCAGTTTTTATCGTTAGTAATAGTTCATGTTTTACGTCTTTTTACCAAGGAATACTCTGGTTATTTATACATTTAGAAATTGCATTATAGATTTCTATATAAATTGTTTCAGGGCCTCAAATTATTATTATTTCTTCATAGCTGCTATCACTTTAGAATGCTTGGTGTCATAAGAAAATACATATATATAAAATAAATATATATTTTTTAATGGGTTTTTAAGGTTTACCAAACCTTTTATGGGTAGTTTTAGCATGGTATTTTTACACTTTTTAGATTGGGATTTTAGAAACACTTAGCACTTTATTTAATCACAACACATGTTTACATATTGTTATTAGCTGCTAGGCACAAATGCACTTTAAAATCATAAATTATGTATTCTCTGGCACTCGCCATAAATAACAACTCAAAGTAAGTCAACATAGCTTTCCTGAGGAGATACAAATACAGACCGAGGCTACGAAATGACATATACAAGCATTTATGCTGAAAGAATACAACAATAAAGATATTAATATTTATAAGCAATGATGTCAAAAGTTCATACGTGGTTAGTCCAATCACCACCGGGTTGATGCCGCGATTTAGGCTTTTTACATGACTTGGTTTGTAACGAGGTAATACATGGTACAAATACGATGAGGGTTTTTAATTATCTATTATTTTTTATCCGCATTAAAGCATTTAGCAAAAAATGTTTTTAAAACCAATTACGCAAGTCTTGGTACATAGTTATGAAACTACATTGCACAATTGCATTGATCATATTCTATGTTGTGCAGTTCCAACCAGTATAATGTGTAAGTTGTATTATAGCATACAAAGTGATATGCATGGTATTGTAAATTATACGGCTGGTAATGTAGCAAAACAAAAAATAATGTCATTTAACGCATTTTTCCCTCTGTGCTGGTACCTGTGGGGAAAGGAATCAATAGCTTTGTAATATATGCAATGTGCCTACAGATATGTGTTTCTTCTATTTTCACTAATCACGTGACACAGGGGGTGGTAACCCAGCATTTAAAAACAATATGGCGGATTGTGATGTTTATGTGTGAACAAGGGCACAGGGTGCTCGAAACGCGTCACGGGGTGAGAGGAGAATAAAACATCTTACATGCCAACACTATCCGGGTCTGTTTCTCTCTGTTCGCCGGTGCGGAGGTTCGGAGAGTGGTCTTGGAGGATATATATATATATATATATATATATATATATATATATATTCACTGAAAAAACCATAGGTTTTAGGGACAGTTATAGTTACTTGGACATTGCACTCGTACAAAACCCGTGAAATTCCCCCGTTATAGTTAGTTCAGCTAACTATAACTCGCGTCCGCAATGCACTGCTGATGACGTCACATATTACATCACTCATGACATGGTCAGTGACATCACTGATGACCTCACTGATGACATCTCAAATGACATCACTGATGACATCACTGATGACATCACTGATGACATCATCCAGTGACTGTGTGTTTCTGTAAAGTTTAAATATTTTTAATATATATAGGAAAAGACGTATTGAAGAATGAGTGGGTGTGTAAGTGTCTGTATGGATGATTTAGTAGGTGCGTGACTGACTCTATAAGTGAGTGATTTAACGTATCTTACTGAATGCATGGGTTAGTGACTAAACTGGATGAATGTCTGTATCCGTCTGTCTGTTGCTGTGTAAGTGGCTGCATGTGTTTGTGAATAGCTACATGAGTGTCTATATGAGTTATTGAATGCTTGTCTGAGTATCTGTATGGGTGCCTGAGTGTTTGTGTGGGAGGGGTGTGTGCAACTCTGTGCATAGATGTGTGAGTGGGTGATTCACTGGGTGGATGGTTTCAAGAGTGCATCTGTGATAGACTGTATGGGTGGGTAAGTGTGTGTAAGAGTGTGTTAGTGAGTGAATGTATGTCCCAGTGGTACATGTGTGAGTAACTACATATGTGAAAGGCAGTATATATGTGTGTTGGAGTATATAAATAGCTATAAGCAAGAGTGAGTGATTGTGATAGTGGCTGTATGGATGAGTGTGTGCTTGTATCAGTGATTGTATAAGAGCGTAACAATGTGCTACTATTTGTATGAGTAAGTGAGCTGGTGTGTGTATAACTGTATAGGTGAGTAAATGGCAGTGTGTTTAATTATTTGCATGACTGACTAGGTGTGTGAGTATCTCTATGGATGAGTGGCGTTGTTTGAGTGTCTATATAGGAGTAAGAGTGCATATGATAGTCCTGTACTGAGTGACCGTAAGTATGAGTGACTGTACGGGTGAGTGAGTGGATGTGTGTGTGTAGACCTAAGAATCAGTGAGTGGGTATGTAGTTATTGGTGTTGGAGTGTCTATGGTTTTGCGAATGGCAGTCTGTAATTTAGAGTGGGTGTATCAAAGGTTATATTAGGGTGTGAGGAGGTGCATCAGATTATCACGTGGATGATGTCATCAGTGATGTCATTTGAGATGTCATCAGTGATGTCATGAGTGATGTCACTGACCATGTCATGAGTGATGTAATATGTGACGTCATCAGCAGTGCATTGCGGGCGCGAGTTATAGTTAGCTGAACTAACTATAACGGGGGAATTTCACGGGTTTTGTACGAGTGCAATGTCCAAGTAACTATAACTGTCCCTAAAACCTATGGTTTTTTCAGTGAATTTCAAAGGTTTTTTAAATGCTAATTTGTAACTATAACGTGTCTGAAACCTATGGTTTTTTCAGTGAATTTCAAAGGTTTTTTAAATGCTAATTTGTAACTATAACGTGTCTGAAACCTATGGTTTTTTCAGTGAATTTCAAAGGTTTTTTAAATGCTAATTTCTAACTATAACGTGCCTGAAACCTACGGTTTTTTCAGTGAATTTCAAAGGTTTTGTAAATGACAATTTTTAAATGTATTAATTGTTATATTAATTTTTTTCATACTGATTTACTACATTTTTAGAAACAATTTTTTTTACATATTTTATTTTTTAAATTACATTGTAATTACATTATACATTACATTACAAAAATACTTTCTCAGAATGAATTACTTTAGTTTAAATACTTTGCAGATAGGCAATAGACTTTTAAGTACAGTAGTTACAGTTGTTGCAATGGGCAACTACATTTTCAAACACAATGCAACATTCAGCTCAATGTGAATTTCTAGTTAAATGCAATTAGTTACTTTATGGATTACTTTTGTAACCACAGGACTGGATCCTAGATTCAGTCCTGGTACATCTCCTGTAAACAGTTGAGTAAAAGCGTTTTGGTTACAGTCGTGATTTTTAAGGAATATTATTGTATTTTAAAAGTTGACACTTAGAAACTTTTTCTCATAGAATCACCAATGTTATCCTATGGAAGGAAATTCACTTAGCAGGTAAAAACTGTTATCGTTACTTTTTCTTACTCAGTGTTGGATCCTGGATCCAGCACTGGTGCATCTCCTGTAAACAGTTGAAAGAATGCGTTTAAGTCATACAGGCGATTTTTAAGGAATATTTGTAGTTTGTGAAAATCAACACTTTGAAACTTTTTGCTGAAAACCAGTCAATCTTAGCCTATGAAGGAAATTCAAGTTACCGGTAAGTACGGTTAAAATTACTTTTGAGGATCAGTACTGGGCTGAAAGATGCAGCACTGAGGTCTCTCCTGATAACAGGTGAGTAAATCGGAATTCGTATTTCGGCTGATTTTAGAGGAATATTTTAAAGTTCCAAAACTCCACACTTAGAAGAATTTCCAAGTGAAACCAGTCAATGTTAGCCTATGGAAGGAAATTCAAGTTACTGGTAAGTACGGTTAAAATTACTTTTCAGGACCAGTACTGGGCTGAAAGATGCAGCACTGAGGTCTCTCCTGATAACAGGTGAGTAAATCAGAATTCGGATTTCGGCTGATTTTAGAGGAATATTTGTATGTTTCAAAAATCAACACTTAGAAACTTTTTCAGCAAAAAGCAGGCAATGATATCCTATGGAAGGAAATTCAAGTTACTGGTAAGTACGGTTAAAATTACTTTTGAGGATCAGTACTGGGCTGAAAGATGCAGCACTGAGGTCTCTCCTGATAACAGGTGAGTAAATCGGAATTCGTATTTCGGCTGATTTTAGAGGAATATTTTAAAGTTCCAAAACTCCACACTTAGAAGAATTTCCAAGTGAAACCAGTCAATGTTAGCCTATGAAGGAAATTCAAGTTACCGGTAAGTACGGTTAAAATTACTTTTCAGGATCAGTACTGGGCTGAAAGATGCAGCACTGAGGTCTCTCCTGATAACAGGTGAGTAAATCGGAATTCGTATTTCGGCTGATTTTAGAGGAATATTTTAAAGTTCCAAAACTCCACACTTAGAAGAATTTCCAAGTGAAACCAGTCAATGTTAGCCTATGGAAGGAAATTCAAGTTACTGGTAAGTACGGTTAAAATTACTTTTCAGGACCAGTACTGGGCTGAAAGATACAGCACTGAGGTCTCTCCTTATAACAGGTGAGTAAATAGGAATTCGTATTTCGGCTGATTTTACAGGAATATTTGTATGTTTCAAAAATCAACACTTAGAAACTTTTTCAGCAAAAAGCAGGCAATGATATCCTATGGAAGGAAATTCAAGTTACTGGTAAGTACGGTTAAAATTACTTTTGAGGATCAGTACTGGGCTGAAAGATGCAGCACTGAGGTCTCTCCTGATAACAGGTGAGTAAATCGGAATTCGTATTTCGGCTGATTTTAGAGGAATATTTTAAAGTTCCAAAACTCCACACTTAGAAGAATTTCCAAGTGAAACCAGTCAATGTTAGCCTATGAAGGAAATTCAAGTTACCGGTAAGTACGGTTAAAATTACTTTTCAGGACCAGTACTGGGCTGAAAGATGCAGCACTGAGGTCTCTCCTGATAACAGGTGAGTAAATCGGAATTCGTATTTCGGCTGATTTTAGAGGAATATTTTAAAGTTCCAAAACTCCACACTTAGAAGAATTCCCAAGTGAAACCAGTCAATGTTAGCCTATGGAAGGAAATTCAAGTTACTGGTAAGTATGGTTAGAATTACTTTTCAGGACCAGTACTGGGCTGAAAGATACAGCACTGAGGTCTCTCCTGATAACAGGTGAGTAAATCGGAATTCGTATTTCGGCTGATTTTAGAGGAATATTTGCACAATGGTGAAGGGAGGGGGCGGGGCCTGAGGTGACATCTGTGCAAACGCGCCCCGTGGAGCGTTTTAAGTTGGGGGATTAAGTCCCCTTGAATCCTGAGGGTCCCTAGGGGCCAACTAGCCAACCAGGAACCTCCAATATGAGCCAGGGGGCTGCGTTGCAGAGACGTGTAGAGCGGCCACACCCCTTTTTACACCTCTCTGCAACGCAGCTCTGTGGCGCTTTCTGGATGTACCTGTTGGTAGGCACCCCGGGACACTGCAGGAGCCGGCCCTGGGGGGTGGCGGTCCCCAGGGCCATCAAGGGCTCCAGGAGGGGGCCGCGCGGCCCCCTCCCTACATCAGCACAGCCCCGGGGAGGTGGTGGTCCCGGGGCTTCGGGGGTCCAAAACGGACCCCATTTTAATTTGTTAGTGCCCCGGGAGGTGGCGGTCCCCGGGCGTGTGGGGGCACAGCCCCACACAGGTTGTTAAATTAATTTAAAAAAGCCCCGGGAGGTGGTGGTCCCCGGGGCTGCGGGAGGGCTCAGAGCCCTCCCGCACCATTTTTTAAAAAGCCCCGGGGGTGGCGGTCCCCGGGGCTTGGGGACCCTTGAGGCCCCCACACATTAAATTATCCCCCCATCATGCCCCCGGGACTTGGGCCACCCGGGGCCAAGTAGCTATCGAAGCGCGGGAGACCGCGCTTCGATTTTTCCGGCAGGATTCGCGCACCCTGAGCGCATCCTGCCGATTTTTTTAAAAGAAAAATGCTTTTTTTTGCCCAGGGGGTCCTTGTGGGACCCCTGAGCAGGCCTAGGGGGTTAGGGTGTTTCTACCCTGCCCCCTTTGTGCGTTTTGCGCACTTGTTTCTTTTTTTCTCGGCGGGATCCGCGCACCCTAAGCGCATCCCGCCGATTTAAAAAAAATCTTTTTCTGCCCAGGGGGTCCTTGTGGGACCCCCTGAGCAGACCTAGGGGTCAGGGTGTTTCTACCCTGCCCCCTTTTGCGCTTTGCACACTTGTTTCTGTCCCTCGGTTCTACCGAGGACAAAATGGCTGCCAACACTTCTTGATTTGGAGTTTTGACAGCCAATTAGCATGCAGCTCGTGGATCGGGAGGGCACGCGGATCCGACGCGCCCATAGATATATATGTGATTTTAATTGTGAATTTCTCAGGAACTACTGAACGGATTTACACCATTTTAGCAAAAGGCACCAGTCTGAACCAAGGGCTACCTCTTTGCCAAATTTGGGGTAATTCCGTTCAGCAGTTCGAGCTGTAGCTGCGACTAAAGGTTCCTATGAAAAAATGAATGGGGAAAACGCGTTTTGGGACCCCCTTTTTCTCGGCCCCCGCTTGACGTATCACCCCGAGACTTTCAGGGTAGGAGCGGACCGGAGCGCCCCAACAAGTTGGAAGCTTTCGCGAAGATTCGTCAACCGGCGCCAACGTTATTGCAAATAGAATGTCGTGGATTTCCTATGGATAATAGGTCCTAACTATAACTATCTACTGGCGACCGCCAGTAGATAATATATATATATATATATATATATATATTTATACACATGGTAACCCAGAAAGAGTTGCACTTGAGCCAGCGGAATAAAGGTTACCAGCCTTTAATGTTGGGTATGGATAGACTCCACATTGCAAGAACTGTATGCAGCTTCCCCTCGAGCCGACGCATTTCGAGACTCCTCTTCTTCAAAGGCTGCTGGGAAAGGGCGTGCTGTGGTAGGCAACAGACCCGCAATTAATACATAGTCACGCCTCCATTGGCGAAATACAAGAATTGTGGGAGTTGTAGTGCCTGAATATTCCCTTTGAATTATGGTGCACTAATGACTGCAGTATGATTGAGCCCGGAGTGGGACCCCGCAATAGGAGTTCTTCCTCAATCCCTTTCCGCTGTTTCACTACGAGGATAGTGAATCCGTCCTCATGACCCCCTTGCAATCTTGGGGTGGTGCAAAACTCGGCGGATGGGCGTCCGCCAATAGATTTATACACATGGTAACCCAGAAAGATTTGCACTCGAGCCAGCGGAAAAAAGGTTACCAGCCTTTAATGTTGGGTATGGATAGACTCCACATTGCAAGAACAGTATGCAGCTTCCCCTCGAGCCGACGCGTTTCGAGACTCCTCTTCTTCAAAGGCTGCTAGGAAAGGGCGTGCTGTGGTAGGCAACAGTCCCGCAATTAAATACATAGTCACGCCTCCAACTACATATGTGAAAGGCAGTATATATGTGTGTTAGAGTATTTAAATGGCTATAAGTGAGAGTGTGTGATTGTGAGAGTGGCTGTATGGATGAGTGTGTGCTTGTATCAATGATTGTATAAGAGCGTAAGAATGTGCTAGTATTTGTATGAGTAAGTGAGCTGGTGTGTGTATAACTGTATAGGTGAGTAAATGGGAGTGTGATTAATTATTTGCATGACTGACTAGGTGTGTGAGTACCTCTATGGATGAGTGGCGTGTGTGAGTGTCTATATAGGTGTATGAGTGCATATGATAGTCCTGTACTGAGTGACCGTAAGTATGAGTGATTGTACGGGTGAGTGAGTGGATGTGTGTGTAGACCTAAGAATCAGTGAGTGGGTATGTAGTTATTGGTTTTGGAGTGTCTATGGTTTTGAGAATGGCAGTCTGTAATTTAGAGTGGGTGTATCAAAAGTTATATTAGGGTGTGAGAAGATGCATGAAATTATCACATGGATGATGTCATCAGTGATGTCATCAGTGATGTCATTTGAGATGTCATCAGTGATGTCATCAGTGATGTCACTGACCATGTCATGAGTGATGTAATATGTGACGTCATCAGCAGTGCATTGCGGGCGCGAGTTATAGTTAGCTGAACTAACTATAATGGGGAATTTCACTGGTTTTGTAAGAGTGAAGTGTCCAACTAACTATAACTTTCCCTAAAACCTATGGTTTTTTCAGTGAATTTCAAAGGTTTTTAAATGCTAATT